>SJYX01008047.1:0-25891 GCA_006410675.1 Oreotragus oreotragus | reverse complement strand
GCTGCTTTAGAAGGAGGAGAATTAGCAGTCTGCTTTTACCTAGAGATGGATGGGGAAATGCGAGGGTGCAGGACACTGTGGGAATAAAGTACGAAACTTCTGTCTTTTATTATGGGAAGGCAATCACTTCCCAAAGCTGGAAAATCCAAGAATGGCAGTAGTAGCATGCAATTTAGAAATAGGGTAGAAAAGAACATAAAACAATGATTAAACTCCTAAAAAGCACTACCTCAGTGATATGGAAAACAAGAATGGGCAATGTGGCAAAGAGCTGGTATTTATCATAAATCTCTTAATACTCTTTTGCCTTTTAAGTTGTGTACATGTAATATGACACTGTGATAAAATAAATGTTGCAGGGAAAATCCCAAAGAACTGAAAAGGTAGGGGGAAAAGCAATCCCAAGTAGGCAGAACTAGGTTTGTTAATTTCTACTAGGATTTTGTAACTATATACATTGCTTCTCTATAGTTATATGATGAATTCCAACTTCCTAGGTCCCTTCTTTCATTTTACTGACAATTATCTAACTAAAGTTGATATAAAAATGCTAAAGTATGTAAAGAAACCACAGACTGATATACCCATGTTATTTTCTTACTAAGGAGTGAAGTAAGAAAAGTGGACTTACCTAAATTAGTGAGAAGGTAAGCAATTTTTTCATAAGCCTGTAATAAGAGAAAGCAGTTAATGTTATTTTCTTTTAAAAATACTGTTATTTAGACTATTCAATGAAACATCTAAAGTTATAACTTCTTTCAATTAAGAAGAAGCATGTTTTAATTCTTACTATGTGGTGCTTTATATACATGAACACACAAAATGTAATAAAAACATGTAAATGTGGCTATATACAGACATGATTTCTGCAATAACCTTTCTGCTAGCTGTCTTTATTTTTGCTTTATAAGTCAAACAAAAGAGACCTGTATATACCCCAAAGACTTTCAGCTAGTTAATGTCTGACATGGGATTTGATAACCAAATTATATTTGCTTTTTTCCCACACTGGAAGGTTTAGTGGAACTATGTCTTCTTTACTATTGATAAAATTTCCCTAATTATGACAAAGACAGTGAACAAAGTTGCATTTCCAAACAACAAAGTTGTTTGGTGGTTATTTAAAACAAGATTCACCTTGTTTCCCAAAACAAAGTTGGTTTGGTGGTTATTTAAAACAAGATTCACTAGTCAACTCTGTTGAATCTGTAGTTACGTGAACATTTAAATAACATTTGTTTATATTCTGTCACCTTCTCCTTGTCCCACCTTACTCTGTCCACAACTCATACAGACTCAAGGAAAGAAAACATATTTTACAACATTACAGGTAAATACAGCTGGAAGCATATATTTACTACAGATAGAAGGGTGATATATGCATGCATATAAATATAATTACATAACTCCAAAATTAAACAAATTATTCTTTAGACTGTAAATTCAAATAACCCTGCCTGTCAGCATGCAAAATCAAAAAGGTATATAGACACATTAAAACGTGTTCACCTTCCCTGATTGTTCGTTCCATAGAACTAATGTGATCTAATGTGATTATTCATCTTAACCATGATTCAATCCATCTCTTCCTAAGATCTGAAGTGGTGTCTTCAAACAGAAAGATTATATTGAGTACAAAAGTTTCATTCTCTTCCTGGTACAGTTTTTTTTTTTTTTTTTAAGCTACACACACAAATGATCATTTTCAAATTTTAGAATTCAATGTTTGAATTTGTGAGCACAAAAGTTTTCCTGACTTTATTCTTTTCCATGCCCCATTTATCAACTAAGATGATTAGAGAAGGGTCTCCAAAGAGTATGATAAGACAGCCGTATCAATCAGCAAATAGTCCATGAGTAGCTACTGGGCTGCAAGCACTGAATTAAGTGCACTCATGAAGGCTGAGAGAAAATTTTACTTAAGTAACTGCCATTTAGAGTATCTGGCTGGTGCCAAACAGTGTTTTCCAATGGGCTGCACAGAAAGTTCATTCAGGAGTTTCTATATTATGGGAACCGGAATGAACTTTTTGGCCAACCCAATGTATACTATTTATGTTTGTCCTTACAAAAATATTATCAAATAAATGCTATGATTTTATGGAACAGGAAACTGAGGTTTAGAATGTTAAGTACCTAGCCTGAGATAATACTTCTAAGCAAGAAGCAAAGTCAGTATTTGGTATAAAGGCTCTCTTATATCATCTATGCTATGCCTTATCTCATAAACAATTCCAAATTTTGTCTAAGCATTTAGCACATAGACCTGCCCATAAGCCCAGGATGGCAATATCTACAGCTGATGCCCCAAGGGACTATAATAATCTAATAGGCTATGAAGGAATTTTACCAGTCAGAAAAGATGCTGTGCCACCCCTGGAAATACCACTTTTGGAAGGGTATCTAGAGTAGTGGAGAGCCTATACCATCCAAGGCCCAAATGCTACAGCCTATTGCCACTGTCATGATGATAAACTACAAAATAGTCCTTGCAGCGTGACTCATTAACTCACCCATAAAGTGTACGAAGAAACCATAATTTAAATATAACCAACTAGATGGTATATGACAGCAACCTTGACAGGGGAAGTTGTGTGTGTGCGTGTGTGTGTATGTGTGTGTGTGTGTGTGTGGTGGAATGGAGATATAATTGAAGGAGGAGAAAATAAAGGGATTCAGGGTCAATTGTTCTGCTTACTACATTATATACAGGTAGTGAATGTATGGGGGCTTCCCAGGTGTTTTGGTGGTAAAGAATCCACCTGCTAATGCAGGAGAAGCAAAAGACACCTCCAGAGTTCAAACTCTAGGTTGGGAAGACCCCCTGGAGTAGGAAATAGCAACCCACTCCAATATTCTTGCCAGGGAAAAACCATGGACAGAGGAGCCTGGAGGGCTACAATCCATGGGGTCACAAAGAGTTGGACAGGAAGAAGAATTCATGAAAGAGTGTATGCATACATTATACATATGTATAATACATATACATACATACATATACATATGTATAATGAATCTGCATCATTATACATATATATGCATATATGTGTGTCTTTAAAATACATATATAATTAAAATAAATTTTAAAAATATATGAAATACCATATAGTGAACCCAAGCTTTTAAAAATCATTCACGAGTCCATTTCAGTAAGCCAATATTCTCTTAGTCATGTGCTGCTGCTGCTGCGTCACTTCAGTCGTGTCTGACTCTATGCGACCCCAGAGACGGCAGCCCACAGGCTTCCCCGTCGCTGGGATTCTCCAGGCAAGAACACTGGAGCGGGTTGCCATTTCCTTCTCCAATGCATGAAAGTGAAAAGTGAAAGTGAAGTCGCTCAGTCGTGTCTGACTCTTCATGACCTCATGGACTGCAGCCTACCAGGTTCCTCCGCCTATGGGATTTTCCAGGCAAAAGTACTGGAGTGGGGTGCCATTGCCTTCTCTGCTTAGTCATGTACATTGGGTTAAAAGTATTTATTAGAAATTTCTAATGAGTCAGGTACTATCAAGGGAACCNGCCATTTCCTTCTCCAATGCATGAAAGTGAAAAGTGAAAGTGAAGTCGCTCAGTCGTGCCTGACTCTTCATGACCTCATGGACTGCAGCCTACCAGGTTCCTCCGCCCATGGGATTTTCCAGGCAAAAGTACTGGAGTGGGGTGCCATTGCTTTCTCTGCTTAGTCATGTACATTGGGTTAAAAGTATTTATTAGAAATTTCTAATGAGTCAGGTACTATCCAGGGAACCAAATAACAGTGAATCAAATATAGTCTCTACCATTATGGAATTTAAATTCTGGTTCTCAGAGACATATGACAAAAAAATATGTACTTGGCCAGGAGATGCCAAGTACTAAGAGGAGAGATGAAGCAGGCTGATGAGTAGAGAGCGGTAGAGTGCTATGTCGAGGCTGGTCAAGGAAACCTCTAAGAGAGGGAGACGTCTGAGCAGAGAGCTACTTGGAGTAAGGGAGCCAAACAGAGATGGGGCTAAGTATCTGGGAGACATGGAAACAGTGAGTGCAAATGCCTGAGCCTGCCATGCACTTGATGTGTCTCCTGAAGGTGGAGGAATAAGAGCGATGCGGTGGAGGTACAAAGGAAGTAATGAATGAGTCAGAGAGATATCGGAGGGAAATACTTTTTTGGTGTCTCATAGGCTGTGGTGAGGACTTCAGAATGCATTCTGAGCTGAAAAAGTCATCATCTCCCCTAATAATGCTTTGCTTTGGGGTGTCATGAGAAATCAATTGGGAAAAAAGTGGCAAAGGTGTTTGCTGTGAAGGGGCAAAATTCAGGAGTTCTACATTTGCTTTAATGCTCTTCATCTCCAAGTCAGATGCTCACAATCTAACTTTCATTGTAAAAAGGAGCTCCAAATGGACAAATGCAGAATCAAAAAGAGTCTTCACTTTTCTAGAAATTCTCCTTTTTGAATTTCTAGAAATCGTTGACATACACATGAACNAAAAAAAAAAAATTCAAAGCAGTTTCAACAATGTCATGAAACTGCTAAAATTCTTTATTAACATACCATTTTACTAAGTACAAACAGTGAATACTTAACATGGAGAACAATTTGAATAACCTGATTAGTGCTCAACTCCCCAATTAAAACTAATCTGCTCAAATTATCTCCTCAACCCTAGGACATTTATAGGTTTATATAGGTTGTTATGTCTATGAGGAAGCCTTAAAAATATTTTTTCACACAGTTACTTCGTGTTCTTTCTTCAGATCTCACATCAGTCTTCACTTTCTCAAGGGAGTAACTCCAACTTCCTCTCATAAGAATATGTCTCATCGTACATTGGAAATTAAGTAATTAATGAAGGTCTCCACTAAATTATAAATTCAGAGAACAAGTTTTTTATTTATTTATTTTTGTCTCCACATCATCATCAACTAATAGAGATTTGGCAGTTATAAACATTTCTATGACTATCACCTAATCAAACAACACAAAAAATCGCACATCACAAGTCAGGCAATATCTCTTGTAGCTCATCTATATAAACTTTTATTAGGACAGAGATGGCCATATTATAAAGATTTTGAGTGACAAACCTAGATAGTGTATTAAAATTAGGAAAATCACTTTGGAGACAAAGGTCTGTATAGTCAAAGCTATTTTTCCAGTAGTCATGCTCACAAGTGAGAGTTGGACCATAAAGAAGGCTGAGCATTGAAGGATTAAGGCTTTCAGGCTTTGATGGTGGAGAAGACTGTTGAGAGTCCCTTGGACAGCAAGGAGATAAGACTAGTCAATCTCAAAGGAAATCAACCCTGAATATTCATTGGAAGAACTGATACTGAAGCTGAAACTCCAGTATTTTGGCCACCTGGTGTGAACAACCAACCTATTGGAAAAGATCCTGATGCTGAAAAAGATTGAAGGAGGGAGGAGAAGGGGCCAACAGAGGGTGAGATGGTTGGATGACATCACTACTCAATGGACATGAGTTTGGGCAAACTCTGGGAAATAGAGAAGGACAGGAAAGCCTGGTTTGCTTTGGCCCATGGGGACACAAAGAGTTGGACATGACTGAATGACTGAACAGCAACAACAATAAAAAGAATAATAATAATAAAAACAAGGATCAGGTGATAAGTAAATACAGGCTTAAGTAAAAGAAGAGCTAAGATAATAGTGAACAGAGGTATAATTAGTTGAAAATTATAGTAGTTATATAATTGATAAGTGAAAGAAATAAATTAATAGCACTTCAGATTTTACACAGTTTGTTATCACCATTTGAAATCATTGATAAAGGGTATTTTTTAATTTATTATTTTATCAAAAGCTCTGTGTGTGGTATAATTTTGAGTTACAAATATCTAGAAATAGAATTATAATTAAATTATAAAAGCACTGAGAGAAAATTTCAAGACCCTGACCCAAATATATGCAAATTCAAAAGGAAGTAGAGTACTAAGACATTTTAAATATCTTACTTTACTTAACCGAGGAGAGAATATAAGGAAGCAGATGGAAGTGAAATCTGGAATTGCCTCCTCAGTTTTCTTCTGGCTCTGAACTTCTAATTTCCTAGTGGTAGTTTTCGGGTTACTGCAAAAAAAATTTCATAAAAATAAATTTTTGCATCCATGGAAACCTTTTCATGAGTTTGTTTGGAACCTGAATATGACTGTCTATATTTTTGGTAGAGGATGAACTCTACTACCTGTAAAAGCAATATTAAAAGTACCCTAGAGAGAGCTAAATAGAATGAGTGATCATTTTGTAGTGTGATTACAGACGTTAGTCTTTTAGCTGAAAATAACCATGTGTTATAGGAAGAAGAAAAGTGTGCACTCAAATAATCAGTAGCTTTGGAAAAAAATTACACCAATATTTGAAGGCCAGTGTGTACACCTGATGGATCATGCCAAGTGAAATGTATTTTTCTCATATTATTACAGTTTTTACTTATTCAGTGTTTTTCTTGGTGATTCACACAGTTTTTAATATCTGTTATAACTTATAAATTGCATTTATTAAATATGTACTGTGTCATGGTGTGCTTTATTTTATGCAATATAAGTGACTAACATGAAAAATTTTTTTCAATAAACTAGGATCTAAAGTGAATATGTAGATTTATACATATGTGCATTAGGAAAACCTACATTTCAAATTTTAGTATTACATAGGAACTTGTAATATTTAACCATGCAAGGTAAATTTGACATGGTAAAGTACAAGATGGCAAGAGTGAACATCAACATCTTAGAAATCAGTGAACTAAAATGAATAGGAACATTATAATTTAATTCAGATGGCCACTATATCTTCTCCTATAGGCAAGGCTCCTTTAGAAGAAATGGAGTAGCCCACATAGTCAATAAAAGAGTTTAAACTGTAAATCTTGAGTGCAATCTCAAAAATAAAAGAATGATCCCGGTTGGTTTCTAAGGCAAACCATTCAATATCACAATAATCCAAGTCTGTGTCCCAACTCATTTGGAAAACTCAGCAGTGGCCACAGGACTGGAAAAAGTCAGTTTGTTTACAATCTTAAAGAAAGGTAATGCCAAAGAATACTCAAACTACTGCAAAACTGCACTCACTTCACACGCTAGTAAAGTAATGCTCAAAATTCTCCAAGCCAGGCTTCAGCAGTACATGAACCGTGAAATTCCAGATGTTAAAGCTGGTATTAGAAAAGGCAGGGGAACCAGAGATCAAATTGCCAACATCCACTGGATCGTGGAAAAAGCAGGAGAGTTTCAGAAACATCTATTTCTGCTTCATTGACTATGCCAAAGCCTTTGACTGTGTGAATCAAAATAAACTGTGGAAAACACTGAAAGACATGGGAATACCAGACCACCTGAGCAGCCTCCTGAGAAGTCTGTAATCAGGTCAGGAAGCAACAGTTAAAACTGCACAGGGAGAACAGACTATTTCCAAATAGGAAAAGGAGTATGTCAAGGCTGTGTGTTGTCACCCTGCTTATTTAACTTCTATGCAGTGTACATCATGAGAAACGCTGGGCTGGAGGAAGCACAAAGTGGGAATCAAGATTGCAGGGAGAAATATCAATAACCTCAGATATGCAGATGAGACCACCCTTATGGCAGAAAGTGAAGAACTAAAGAGCCTCTCGATGAAAGTGAAAGAGGAGATTGAAAAAGTTCGCTTAAAGCTCAACATTCAGAAAACTAGGATTATGGCATCCAGTACCATCAGTTCAGTTCAGTCAGTTCAGTTCAGTTCAGTTCAGTCACTCAGTCTTGTCCGACTCTTTGCGACACCATGAACCACAGCACATCAGGCCTCCCTGTCTGTCAACAACTCCAGGAATTTACCCAAACTCATGTCTATCAAGTTGGTGATGCCATCCAGCCATCTCATCCTCTGTTGTCCCCTTCTCCTCCTGCCCCCAGTCCCTCGCAGCATCAGGGTCTTTTCCAACGAGTCAAATCTTCTCATGAGGTGGCCAAAGTATTGGAGCTGCAAGTTCAACATCAGTCCTTCCAATGAACACCCAGGACTGATCCCCTTTAGGATGGCCTGGTTGGATCTCCTTGCACTCCAAGGGACTCTCAAGAGTCTTCTCCAACACAACAGTTCAAAAGCATCAATTCTTTGGTGCTCAGCTTTCTTCACAGTCCAACTCTCAATTCCATACATGGAAAAACCATAGCCTGGACTAGACAGACCTTTGTTGACAAAATAGTGTCTCTGTTTTTTAATATGCTGTCTAGGTTGGTCATAACTTTCCTTCCAAGGAGTAAGCATCTTTCAATTTCATGGCTGCAATCACCATCTGCACTGATTTTGGAGCCCCCCAAAATAAAGCTTTTCCAATGTTTCCCCATCGATTTCCCATGAAGTGGTGGGATCAGATGCCACGATCCTAGTTTTCTGAATGTTGAGATTTAAGCCAACTTTTTCACTCTCCTCTTTCACTTTCATCAAAAGGATTTTTAGTTCCTCTTCACTTTCTGCCATAATGGTGGTGTCATCTGCATATCTGAGGTTATTGATATTTCTCCTGGCCATCTTGATTCCAGCTTGTGCTTCCTCCAGCCCAACATTTCTCATGATGTACTTGGCATAAAAGTTAAATAAACAGGATGACAATATACAACCTTGATGTACTCCTTTTCCTATTTGGAACCAGTCTGTTGTTCCATATCCAGTTCTAACTGTTTCTTTCTGACCTGCATACAGATTTCTCAAGAGACATAACAGGTGGTCTGGTATTCCCATCTCTTTCAGAATTTTTCACAGTTTATACTGATCCACATATTTCATGGAAAATAGATGGGGAAACAGTGGAAACAGTGGCTGACTTTATTTTTCTGGGCTCCAAAGTCACTGCAGATGGTCATTGTAGCCACAAAATTAAAAGACGCTTGCTCCTTGGATGGAAAGTTATGACCAACCTAGACAGCATATTAAAAAGCAGAGACATTACTTTGCCAACAAAGGTCCATCTAGTCAAGACTGTGGTTTTTCCAGTAGTCATGTATGGATGTGAGAGCTGGACTATAAAGAAAGCTGAGCACCTAAGAACTGATGTTTTTGAACTGTGTGTTGAAGACTCTTGAGAGTCCTGGAGTGCAAGCAGATACAACCAGTCCATCCTAAAGGAGATCAGTCCCAGGTTTTCATTGGAGGTACTGATGTTGAAGCTGAAACTCCAATACTTTGACCACCTGATGAGAAGAGCTGACTCATTTGAAAAGATCCTGATCCTGGGGAAGATTGAGGGTTGGAGGAGAAGGGGACGACAGAGGATGAGATGGTTGGATGGCATCACTGACACATGGACATGGGTTTGGGTGGATGCTCGGGGTTGGTGATGGACAGGGAGGCCTGGCTTGCTTCATTTCATGGGGTTGTAAAGAGTCGGACATGACTAAGAACTGAACTGAACTGACATAATTCCCCAATTATTAATACCAAAGAAGCTGATGATGACTAGTTCTATAAAGACTTACAACACCTTCTACAACTATTAATAGCAAGGGTTGGTGATGGACAGGGAGGCCTGGCTTGCTTCATTTCATGGGGTTGTAAAGAGTCGGACATGACTAAGAACTGAACTGAACTGACATAATTCCCCAATTATTAATACCAAAGAAGCTGATGATGACTAGTTCTATAAAGACTTACAACACCTTCTACAACTATTAATAGCACCAAAAAAGATGTCCTTTTTACCATATGGTATTGAAATGCAAAAGAAGAAGTCAAGAAACACCCAGAAAAACAGGCAAGTTTAGCATACAGTAAAAAAGGAAACACTGCAAAGACTAATAGAGTTTTGTCAAGAGAACACACTGGTCACAGCAAACACCTTTTTCCAATAATACAGAGATGACTCTACATATCAGCATCACCTAATGGTCAATATATAAATCAAATTGATTATGTTCTAAGCAGCCAAAGATGGAGAAGCCCTATATAGACAGCAAAAATAAGACCTGGAAGTGACTGTGGTTCAGATTATGAGCTCCTTTTTACAAGATTCAGTCTTAAACTGAAGAAAGTAGGGAAAACCATTAGGAAATTCAGGGATGACCAAAAGCAAAGCACAAATGATTACACACTGGAGGTGACAAATAGCCTCAAAGGATTACATCTTGTAAACAGAGAGCCTGAAGAACTATGGACAGAGGTTCATAACATTGTACCAGAGGCAGAAACCAAAACCATCCCAAAGAAAAAGAAATACAAAAAGCAAAATGGCTATCTGATGGAATTTTACAAACATCTGAGGCAGAAAGAGAAGTGAAAGGCAAAGGAAAAAAGGAAAAAAGATATATATATACCCAACTGAATGCAGAATTTCAGAGAATAGTTAGGTAGATAACAGAGCCTTCTTAAGTAAGCAACACAAAGAAATAAAAGAAAACAATAGGATGGAAAAGACTAGAGATTGCTTCAAGCAAAGTGGAGATATCAAAGGAACATATCATGCAAAGATGGACACAATAAATGACAGAAACAACAAGGATCTAACAGAAGCAGAAGAGATTAAAAAGACGTGGCAAAAATACACAGAAGAATCATACACAAAAAAGGTCTTAATCACCCAGAAAACTCCGGTAGTGTGGTCACTCATCAGCAGACAGACATCCTGGAGTGTGAAGTCAACTGGGCCTTAGGAAGCATTACTACCAAAAAACTGGTAGAGGTGTTGGAATTCCAGGTATTCCAAATCCTAAAAGATGATGCTGTTAAAGTGCTGCACTCAATATCTTAGCAATTTTGGAAAACTCAGCAGAGGCCACAACTAGAAAAAGTCACTTTTCATTCCAATATGAAAGAAGGGCAATGCCAAAGAAGATTTAAACTACTGCATAACTGCACTCATTTCACAAGCTAGAAGGTCATGCTCAAAATCCTTCAAGCTACACTTCAGCAGTATGTGAACTGAAAAATTCCAGATGTACAAGCTAGGTTTGGAAAAGGTGGAGGAACCACAGAACAAATTGCCAACATTCATTGAATTATGGAGGAAATAAGACAGTTCCTGAAAAACATCTAATTTTGCTTTATTGACTATGCCAAAGCTTTGGCTGTGTGGATCATAATAAACTGTGGAAAATTCTGAAAGAGATGGGAATACCAGACCACCTGACCTAAGAAATCTGTGTGTCAGTCAAGAAGCAACAGTTAGAACTTGACTTGGGACAACTGACTGGTTCCAAATCAGGAAAGGAGTACACCAAGGCTGTATAATGTCATCCAGCTTATTTAACTTAGATGCAGAATGTATCCTGAGAAATGCTGGGCTGGATGAAGCAGAAGCTGGAATCAAGATGGCCGGGAGAAATATCAATAACCTCAGATATGCAGATGACACCACCCTTATGGCTGAAAGCACAGAATAACTAGAGAGCCTCTTGATGAAACTGAAAGAGGAGAGTGAAAAATCTGACTTAAAACTCAACATTCAGAAAACTAAGATTATGACATATAGTCTCATCAGTTCATGGTAAATAAATGGGGAAACAATGGAAACAGTGAGAGAGAGACTTTATTTTTGAGGGCTCCAAAATCTTTAAAGATGGTGATTCCAGCCATGAAATTAAAGAAACTTGTTCCTTGGAATAAAAGTTATGACCAACCTTGACAGCATATTAAAAAGCAGAGACATTACTCTAGCAACAAAAGTGTGCCTAGTCAAAGCTTTGATTTATCCATTAGCCATGTATGGATGTGAGAGTTGGACTATAAAGAAAGGTGAATGTCAAAGAACTGATGCTTTTGAACTTTGGTGATGCAGAAGACTCTTGAGAGTTCTTTGGGCAGCAAGGTGGTCCAGCCAATTCATGCTAAAGGAAATCAGTCCTGAATATTCATTGGAAGGACTGAGCCTGAAGCTGAAATGCCAATACTTTGGCCACCTGATGCAAAAACTGACTCATTTGAAAAGACCCTCATGCTAGAAATGATTGAAGGGAGGAGGAGAAGGGAATAATAAAGGATGAGATACCTAGGCCAGATATCCTGGAGTGTGAAGTCAAGTGGGCCTTAGGAAGCATCACTAAGAACAAAGCTAGTGGAGGTGATGGAATTCCAGTTGAGCTGTTTCAAATCCTGAAAGATGATGCTCTGAAAGTGTGGCACTCAGTATGCCAGCAAATTTGGAAAACTCAGCAGTGGCCGCAGGACTGGAAAAAGTCAGTTCTCATCCAAGCCCAAAGAAAGGCAATGCCAAAGAATGCTCAAACTACTACACATTGCACTTATCTCTTCCTCTAATAAAGTGATGCTTAAAATTCTCCAAGCCAGCTTCAGCAATATGTGAACTGTGAACTTCCAGATGTTCCAGTTGGTTTTGGAAAAGGCAGAGGAACCAGAGATCAAATTGCCAACATCCGCTGGATCATTGAAGAGCAAGAGAGTTCCAGAAAAACATTTATTTCTGCTTTTGACTATGCCAAGGCCTTTGACTGTGTGGATAACAACAAACTGTAGAAAATTCTGAAAGAGATGGGCATAACAGACCACCTGACCTGCCTCTTGAGAAGCCTGTATGCAGATCAGGAGGCAACAGTTAAAAATGAACATGAAACAACAGACTGGTTCCAAATAGGAAAAGGAGTACATCAAGGCTGTATATTGTCACCCTGCTTATTTAACTTATATGCAGAGTACATCATGAGAAACGCTGGGCTGGAGGAAGCACAAGCTGGAATCAAGATGGCCAGGAGAAATCTCAATAACCTCAGATATGCAGATGACACCACCCTTATAGCAGAAAGTGTCTTCACTTCAGTCTTTAGTTCTTACTAAAAAGCCTCTTGATGAAAGTGAAAGAGGAGAGTGAAATGTTGGGTTAAAGCTCAACATTCAGAAAACTAAGATCATGGCATCTGGTCCCACCACTTCATGGCAAATAGATAGGGAAACAGTGGCTGACTTTATTTTTTTGGGCTCCAAAAGCACTGTAGATCATGATTGCAGCCATGAAATGAAAAGACACTTACTCCTTGAAAGGAAAGTCATGACCAAGCTAGACAGCATATTAAAGAGCAGAGACATTACTTTGTCAACAAAGGTCTGTCTTGTTAAGGTATGGTTTTTCTAGTAGTCATGTATGTATGTGAGAGGTGGAGTATAAAGAAAGCTGAGTGCTGAAGAACTGATGTTTTTGAACTTGGTGTTGGAGAAGACTCTTGAGAGTCCCTTGGACTGCAAGGAGATCCAATCAGTCCATCCTAAAGGAGATCAGTCCTGGGTGTTCTTTGGAAGGACTGATGTTGAACCTGAAACTCCAATACTTTGGCCACTTGGTATGAAGAGCTGACTCATTTGAAAAAACCCTGATGCTGGGAAAGATTGAGGGCAGAAGGAGAAGGGCATGACAGAGGATAAGATGGTTGGATGGCATCACCAACTCAATGGATATGGGTTTGGGTAGACTCCGGAAGTTGGTGATGGACAGGGAGGCCTGGTGTGCTGCAGTTCATGCGGTTGCCAATAGTCAGACCCTACTGAGCAGCTAATCTGAACTGAACCAAAGCTCTGGGGCTGTCTGTCATGCTGCAGTCCATGGGGTCGCAAAGAGTCGGACATGACTGAGTGATTGAACTGAACTGAACTGATATTCTGTAAAGTCACTGCTAATACTGAGTTAGCAAATTCTAAACCATTGCCCTTGGTAGAATGCGTGTGTGTGTGTATATATATATATGAGTGAGTGAAGTCGCTCAGTCGTGTCCGACTCTTTGCAACCCCATGGACTGTAGCCTACCAAGCTCCTCTGTCCATGGGGTTTTCCAGGCAATAGTACTTGAGTGGATTGCTATTTCCTTCTCCAGGGATCTTCCTGACCCAGGGATCGAACCCGGGTCTCTGGCATTGTAGAAATATATATATATATATATGTTCAAATAAGTGATAATTTATAGATTATAATCTCAAATCCTAAAATCAACTCACTTTGGTAGATTATATTTTCTTTGCAAAACAGAAGGGACTTTTTGCAGCCTCTCCAGTATCAGGTGCCAGAATTAAAATTCCAACTCCATCCAACTAACCCCATAACTAGAGCTCATATTTCACTATGCTTCTCTCTACTCACCATCTCCATCCTCTGATCATCCCTGTATGACAGCTGAAAGCCTAGCAGCGCATTTTTTAATTTGAGCTAGGAATGTGGTAATGTGGAAGGAAACTCAAAGATTTTCATTCCTCTGTTCATGTCCTTGAATTGTTGCAAAAATTTGTGAGTATTCATTTCAGGATTATAAATACATTTTAACAAGCAGGCATATTTGAAAATACAGAATCCAGGAATTATGAGAATCAATCACACAGTTATGAATTTGAATCTTTCATCATTATGGTTTACAACAAATTATTATTCTAATAATATGGATGAAGTATATTTCATAGAATAATTATCTTCTACATAGGATTCTATTCAACTCTAAATTCTTTACATATTAATTTTCTATAGGCACATCAAATCTACCTATACCTTGCATGAAATCATTATTGCAAAATAATAAAATCTTTAGTGGTTGAAAGATTATCTGAGTGTCCCTTTATCTCTCTTAGATAGATTAGTTTAAGTTTAGTGATTCTGACTAAATCTTCCACCAGTAGCATGAAGCACACTGAGTTATTTTTGGGACAAACATTTGTTTAATATTTTAATTGTTCCTGTATATTAATCAGATGATATACATTATTGATAGTCTATTATACATGCTGAATTTAGATATTTATATAATAATTAGAATATACAAAAAGGTTAAAACTACAAAAATACATAAATGCTTTAAAGATTAGCAGACTGAGATTGANCCACCAGTAGCATGAAGCACACTGAGTTATTTTTGGGACAAACATTTGTTTAATATTTTAATTGTTCCTGTATATTAATCAGATGATATACATTATTGATAGTCTATTATACATGCTGAATTTAGATATTTATATAATAATTAGAATATACAAAAAGGTTAAAACTACAAAAATACATAAATGCTTTAAAGATTAGCAGACTGAGATTGAGAAGAGGTAGGAGTTTCATTTTGTTTCATTTCATGTATAGCAGTAGCAGAGTTTGAAGCTTAAAGGGTTTCTTCTGTCTTCCAGATTAGTGATTCAATATCACTGCACTGCTTCTGGATGGACTCTGTTATTTTCCAGAAAGCAGTACATTTAATAGAAATGTATTGAGAATCAAAGAGTCTTGGAATCTATTATTTTCTCTTAAACAACTCATCTTTAAGTAATACAATTATTTTCTTACAATAAAAGACACAATCTTTAAATGTATAATTATGAGTTTGACAAATGACTTCACTTATGTAAGCATGATTCCAATTAAGATACACAACATTTCTATTGCTCTGGAAAGTTTTCTCATGTCATTTTTTAGTCACGTCTGCCAACAAAGATAATCACTCTTCTCATTTCCATCATCATTAATCAGTTCTGAAGCATCAAGTAATTGTAATATTGAAGGATTCTTCTTTACTGTCTGTTTATTTTGTTCAGCATAATGTTTATGGGATTCCCTAGGTTATGCATCAGCAGGTGCCTTTTTTCTCTTTATCTTCAGTTTACATTTCTGTTGACCTGGTCAGATTTATTGATTTTCTCTTCTCTTGTGTCCAGTCTACTCTATATCTACACAAGTATTTTGTTTGTTTGTTTCTTTGTTTTTCCACATGTAGTTTTTCAGTTTTCAGGATTTTCATGTTTTTCTACTTTTGTCAATTTATGAATTTCCTATTTAATATATTTCAATAGATTCTTTAAAGTATCCATTTAAATTATTTTCTTCCAGTTTAAATATTTGAGCTGCCTTCTGCTCTAATTTTCAGTTCAGTTCAGTTCAGTTGCTCAGTCACGTCTAACTCTTTGCAACCCCATGGACTGCAGTACACCAGGCTTCCTGTCCATCACCAACTCCTGGAGTTTGTTCAAACTCATGTCCATCGAGCTGGTGGTGCCATCAAAATATCTCATCCACTGTCGTCCACTTCTCCTCTTGCCCTCAATCTTTTCCAGCATCAGGGTCTTTTCCAATGAGTCAATTCTTCCCATCAGCCTTGAAGTATTGAAGTTTCAACTTCAGCATCAGTCTTTCCAATTAATATTCAGGGTTGATTTCCTTTCAGATTGATGGGTTTGATCTCCCTGTAGTTCAAGGGACTCTCAAGAGTCTTCTACAACAACACAGCTACAAAGCATCAATTCTTCTGAGCTCAGTTTTCTTTATGGTCCAATTCTCACTTCCATACATGACTACTGGAAAAACCATAGCTTTGACTAGACTGACCTTTGTTGGTAAGGTGAAGTCTTTGCTTTTTAATGTGTTGTCTAAGTTGGTCATAGCATTTCTTCCAAAGGAATAAGTGATTTTAATTTCATGACTACAGTCACCATCTGCAGTGATTTTTGAGTCCAAGTAAATAAAGTCTGTCACTATTTATATTTTTTCTCCATCAATTTGTCATGAAGTGATGGAACCAGATGCCACAATCTTCCTTTTTATAACGTTGAGTCTTAAGTTAACTTTTTCACTCTCTTTCATTTCCATCAAGAGGCTCTTTGCTTCTTCTTTGCTTTCTGCCATGAAGGTGCTTCTCCTGCATATTTGAAGTTATTAATATTTATTTCAGTAATCTTGTTTCCACCTTGTGCTTCATCCAGCTTGCATTTCACATAATGAACTCTGTATATAAGATAAATGAACTGTGTGACAGTATACAGTTTTGATGTACTCCTTTCCCAATTTGGAATCAATCTGTTGTTCCATGTCAGGTTCTGACTGTTGCTTCTTGAGCTGCCTACAGATTTCTCAGGAGGCAGGTTAGGTGGTCAGGTATTCCCAACCTAGAGTTTTCCAGTTTGTTGTGATCCACACAGTCAAAGGCTTTGGCTTAGTCAATAAAGGAGGAGTAGATGTTTTTCAGGAACTCTCTTGTTTTTTCTATGATCTGATGGATGTTGGCAATTTGACCTCTGGTTCCTCTGCGTTTCTAAATCCAGTTTGAACATCTGGAATTTCTCTGTTCACATACTATTGAAGGCTTGCTTGCAGAATTTTGAGCATTGCTTTGGTAGCATGTGAGACAAGTGCAATTTTGTGGTAGTTTGAACACCCTTTGGCATTGGCTTTCTCTACAATTGGAATGAATACTGAACTTTTCCAGTCCTATGACAAAGATGAGCTTTCCAAATGTCCTGGTTTGTTGAATGCAGCACTTTCACAGCATCATCTTTTAGACTTTGAAATAGTTCAGCTGAAATTCCATCACTTCCACTAGCTTTGTTTGTAGTGAGGATTCCTACGGCCCACTTGACCTCAGATTCCAGGATGTCTGGCTTTAAGTGAGTGATCACACCATCGTGGTTATGTGGGTCATTCAAATCATTTTTTTTTTTTTTGGTATAGAACTTCTATGAATTATTGATGCCTCTTTTAATATCTTCTGCTTCTGTTAGGTTCATAACATTTTTGTCTTTTCTTGTGCTCATCTTTGCATGAAATGTTCCCTTGGTATCTCTAATTTTCTTGAAGAGATCTCTAGTTTTTCCATGCTGTTGTTTCCCTCTATTTCTTTGCTTTGATCACTGCAATGATCAATGATAGATAAGATAGAGATAGATAATGAATAAGAAAGATAAGATAGATAAGAAAGAAGGCTTTCTTATCTCCTCTTGCTATGCTTTGGAGCTCTACTTTCAGATGGGTATATCATTTCTTTTCTCCTTTACCTTTAGGTACTCTTCTTTTCTCAGCTATTTGTAAGGCCTCCTCAGACAACCCTTTTGCCCTTTTGCATTTCTTCTTCTCGGGGATGGTCTTGATCCCTGCCTTCTGCACAAGGCCAGGCACCTCTGTCCATAGTTCTTCAGGTACTCTGTCTAACAGATATAATCCCTTGATCTATTTGTCACTTCCATTGTATAATCATAAGGAATTTGATTTAGGTCATAGAAGAATGGTCTAGTGGTTTTCTCTACTTTCTTCATTTTAAGTCTAAATTTGGCAATAAGATTTTCATAATCTGAGCCACAGTCAATTTCTGGTCTTGTTTTTGTTGACTATATAGAGCTTCTCTATCTTTGGCTGTTAAGAATATTATCAGTCTGATTTCCGTTGACCATCTGATGATGTCTATGTGGATAGACGTCTCTTGTGTTGTTGAAAGAGGGTGTTTAATATGACCAGAGTGTTCTCTTGGCAAAACTCTGTTAGCCTTTGTCCTACTTCATTTTTTACTCCAAAGTCAAACTTGCCTGTTACTCCAGATATCTCTTGACTTCCTACTTTTCATTCCAGTCCCCTATGATGAAAGGATATTTTTTGGGGGTGTTAGTTCTAGAAGGCCTTGTAGATATTCATAGGACTGTTCAACTTCAGCTTCTTCAGCATTAGTGGTTGATGCATAGACTTGGATTACTGTGATATTAAATGGTTTGTCTTGGAAACGAACAGAGTTCATTCTGTCGTTTTTGAGACTGCATCTAAGTACTGTATTTCAGGCTCTTCGCTAACTATGAAGGTTAGTCCATTTCTTCTAAGGGATTCTTGCCTATGGTATTATATATAATGGCCATTTCCTGTTTGACCACTTTCAATTTAGCTTGATTCATAGACCTAAACTTCCAGGTTCCTATGCAATATTGATGTTTACAGCACCAGACTTTACTTCCATCACCAGTCACATCCACAATTGGGTCTTATTTTTGCTTTGGCTCCATCTCTTCCTTCTTTTTGGAGTTATTTTTCCACTCTTCTCAAGTAACATACTGAGCACCTACTGACCTGGGCAGTTCATCTTTCAGTGTCATATCTTTTTTTTTTCCTTTTCATACTGTCCATGGGGTTCTCAAGGGAAGAATACTGAAGTGGTTTGTCATTCCCTTCTCCAGTGGACAATCTTTTGTCAGAAGACTCCATGTGACCAGTCCATCTTGGATGTCCCTACACACCATGGCTCATAGTTTCATTGAGTTGGACAAGGCTGTGGTCCATGTGATCAGTTTTATTAGTTTTCTGGAATTGTGGTTTTTCATTCTGTCTGCCCTCTGATGGAGAAGTATAAGAGGCTTATGGAAGCTTCCTGATGGGAGAGACTGACTGTGGCAGAAACTGGGTCTTGTTCTGATGGGTAGGACCATGTTCAGTAAATCTTTAATTCAATTTTCTGTTGATGGGTGGGGCTGTGTTCCCTCCTTGTTGTTTGACCTGATATCAAACTATGGTAGGGGTAATGAAGATAATGGTGAGCTTCTTCAAAACTATTTGTACTGGCACTGTTGCATTCAGGGTCTCTGACCCTGCAGCAGGCGACTGTTAAACCATGCCTCTGCCACAGACTCCTGGACACTTACAGGCAAGTCTTGGTCAGTTTCTTGCTCTATTCTATTAACTTTGTGTGTGTGTGGGGGGGAGGGGGTCACATTTTCCTGTTTTGTCTAATAAACTTGTGCGTTTTCACCAGAGTTTAGAAATGGATATGTACTAGAATGGGTTTTGTTGTCTTCCCTTAGAGAGTTTCATTTGTTCTAGTGAGTAGTTTATTAGTCCTCAGCTTTTTCCTATGTAGGCTTAGTTTTATTCTTTCTTATACAGGTCTCAGTTTCATGTTTCTATATTTCAAAGTTTTCAGTGTTTTTTATAGAAAGCCTGAATGTCATCAAGCCCTTTTAACTTGGTGGGACACTAACTCCCAAGAGTCTACTTCCTTAAGATGGAAAAAGTGAAAGTGAAAGTGTTAGTCACCCAATCGTGTTCATCTCTTTGGGACCCCATAGACCATAGGCTGCCAGGCTCCTCTCTCAGCAGAATTCTGTAGGCAAAAATATTGGAATGGTTAGTCATTCCCTTCTCGAGGGGATCTTTCTGAATCTCCTGCATTGCAAGCAGATACTTGCTATCTGAAACATCCTTCTTATGGAGGGAAGCTACTTAAATATCTGCTCTTACAGTCCCTTGAACTCTTGCAATTCCAGCTTAGCGGCAAGTAAAAGACTGAGTGGAGTTTTATACAGATTTGGGTCCATTTGGGGGACTTTCTCTTCTGGCAGTTCTATATTAATTTCCAGTCACTCTGATGACACAAAACTCTATCCTCTGACTTCTCAGAACAAATCCTCTGACCTCTCTGACTCTCTGCTTGAAACCTAGTCATTGTTCGACATTGTGAACTTAGAAGGGCTCTCATGAAAGTAGACATATGTATGTGGATCTCATCCAATGGGTTTCTTTCTTGGAAAGATTATATTCACTAAAGTACTGCTTGCTTTTGATCCACTGTTTAAGTATTTTCAAAATTGTTTCCTATATTTTTCTAAGTTTACTGTTGCTACTAGTAGAAGTATTAGTCCAGTAAAAGAAAATTACTGGAAGACTAATGTATTTTAAAAACCAAACAAACCACAACAGAACTCTTTCAGACTTCCCATCTTTGAGAACTTGTGAGGCAAACTGAGGTAAAATGGAGTTACACTTCAAGATACTCAGAAAAAAAATTGTAATCATGAATCAAAATCTCATTGCTATTTTTTTTACATCATTAATCAGTTCTGAAGCATCAAGTAATTGTAATATTGAAGGATTCTTCTTTACTGTCTGTTTATTTTGTTCAGCATAATGTTTATGGGATTCCCTAGGTTATGCATCAGCAGGTGCCTTTTTTCTCTTTATCTTCAGTTTACATTTCTGTTGACCTGGTCAGATTTATTGATTTTCTCTTCTCTTGTGTCCAGTCTACTCTATATCTACACAAGTATTTTGTTTGTTTGTTTCTTTGTTTTTCCACATGTAGTTTTTCAGTTTTCAGGATTTTCATGTTTTTCTACTTTTGTCAATTTATGAATTTCCTATTTAATATATTTCAATAGATTCTTTAAAGTATCCATTTAAATTATTTTCTTCCAGTTTAAATATTTGAGCTGCCTTCTGCTCTAATTTTCAGTTCAGTTCAGTTCAGTTGCTCAGTCACGTCTAACTCTTTGCAACCCCATGGACTGCAGTACACCAGGCTTCCTGTCCATCACCAACTCCTGGAGTTTGTTCAAACTCATGTCCATCGAGCTGGTGATGCCATCAAAATATCTCATCCACTGTCGTCCACTTCTCCTCTTGCCCTCAATCTTTTCCAGCATCAGGGTCTTTTCCAATGAGTCAATTCTTCCCATCAGCCTTGAAGTATTGAAGTTTCAACTTCAGCATCAGTCTTTCCAATTAATATTCAGGGTTGATTTCCTTTCAGATTGATGGGTTTGATCTCCCTGTAGTTCAAGGGACTCTCAAGAGTCTTCTACAACAACACAGCTACAAAGCATCAATTCTTCTGAGCTCAGTTTTCTTTATGGTCCAATTCTCACTTCCATACATGACTACTGGAAAAACCATAGCTTTGACTAGACTGACCTTTGTTGGTAAGGTGAAGTCTTTGCTTTTTAATGTGTTGTCTAAGTTGGTCATAGCATTTCTTCCAAAGGAATAAGTGATTTTAATTTCATGACTACAGTCACCATCTGCAGTGATTTTTGAGTCCAAGTAAATAAAGTCTGTCACTATTTATATTTTTTCTCCATCAATTTGTCATGAAGTGATGGAACCAGATGCCACAATCTTCCTTTTTATAACGTTGAGTCTTAAGTTAACTTTTTCACTCTCTTTCATTTCCATCAAGAGGCTCTTTGCTTCTTCTTTGCTTTCTGCCATGAAGGTGCTTCTCCTGCATATTTGAAGTTATTAATATTTATTTCAGTAATCTTGTTTCCACCTTGTGCTTCATCCAGCTTGCATTTCACATAATGAACTCTGTATATAAGATAAATGAACTGTGTGACAGTATACAGTTTTGATGTACTCCTTTCCCAATTTGGAATCAATCTGTTGTTCCATGTCAGGTTCTGACTGTTGCTTCTTGAGCTGCCTACAGATTTCTCAGGAGGCAGGTTAGGTGGTCAGGTATTCCCAACCTAGAGTTTTCCAGTTTGTTGTGATCCACACAGTCAAAGGCTTTGGCTTAGTCAATAAAGGAGGAGTAGATGTTTTTCAGGAACTCTCTTGTTTTTTCTATGATCTGATGGATGTTGGCAATTTGACCTCTGGTTCCTCTGCGTTTCTAAATCCAGTTTGAACATCTGGAATTTCTCTGTTCACATACTATTGAAGGCTTGCTTGCAGAATTTTGAGCATTGCTTTGGTAGCATGTGAGACAAGTGCAATTTTGTGGTAGTTTGAACACCCTTTGGCATTGGCTTTCTCTACAATTGGAATGAATACTGAACTTTTCCAGTCCTATGACAAAGATGAGCTTTCCAAATGTCCTGGTTTGTTGAATGCAGCACTTTCACAGCATCATCTTTTAGACTTTGAAATAGTTCAGCTGAAATTCCATCACTTCCACTAGCTTTGTTTGTAGTGAGGATTCCTACGGCCCACTTGACCTCAGATTCCAGGATGTCTGGCTTTAAGTGAGTGATCACACCATCGTGGTTATGTGGGTCATTCAAATCATTTTTTTTTTTTGTATAGAACTTCTATGAATTATTGATGCCTCTTTTAATATCTTCTGCTTCTGTTAGGTTCATAACATTTTTGTCTTTTCTTGTGCTCATCTTTGCATGAAATGTTCCCTTGGTATCTCTAATTTTCTTGAAGAGATCTCTAGTTTTTCCATGCTGTTGTTTCCCTCTATTTCTTTGCTTTGATCACTGCAATGATCAATGATAGATAAGATAGAGATAGATAATGAATAAGAAAGATAAGATAGATAAGAAAGAAGGCTTTCTTATCTCCTCTTGCTATGCTTTGGAGCTCTACTTTCAGATGGGTATATCATTTCTTTTCTCCTTTACCTTTAGGTACTCTTCTTTTCTCAGCTATTTGTAAGGCCTCCTCAGACAACCCTTTTGCCCTTTTGCATTTCTTCTTCTCGGGGATGGTCTTGATCCCTGCCTTCTGCACAAGGCCAGGCACCTCTGTCCATAGTTCTTCAGGTACTCTGTCTAACAGATATAATCCCTTGATCTATTTGTCACTTCCATTGTATAATCATAAGGAATTTGATTTAGGTCATAGAAGAATGGTCTAGTGGTTTTCTCTACTTTCTTCATTTTAAGTCTAAATTTGGCAATAAGATTTTCATAATCTGAGCCACAGTCAATTTCTGGTCTTGTTTTTGTTGACTACATAGAGCTTCTCTATCTTTGGCTGTTAAGAATATTATCAGTCTGATTTCCGTTGACCATCTGATGATGTCTATGTGGATAGACGTCTCTTGTGTTGTTGAAAGAGGGTGTTTAATATGACCAGAGTGTTCTCTTGGCAAAACTCTGTTAGCCTTTGTCCTACTTCATTTTTTACTCCAAAGTCAAACTTGCCTGTTACTCCAGATATCTCTTGACTTCCTACTTTTCATTCCAGTCCCCTATGATGAAAGGATATTTTTTGGGGGTGTTAGTTCTAGAAGGCCTTGTAGATATTCATAGGACTGTTCAACTTCAGCTTCTTCAGCATTAGTGGTTGATGCATAGACTTGGATTACTGTGATATTAAATGGTTTGTCTTGGAAACGAACAGAGTTCATTCTGTCGTTTTTGAGACTGCATCTAAGTACTGTATTTCAGGCTCTTCGCTAACTATGAAGGTTAGTCCATTTCTTCTAAGGGATTCTTGCCTATGGTATTATATATAATGGCCATTTCCTGTTTGACCACTTTCAATTTAGCTTGATTCATAGACCTAAACTTCCAGGTTCCTATGCAATATTGATGTTTACAGCACCAGACTTTACTTCCATCACCAGTCACATCCACAATTGGGTCTTATTTTTGCTTTGGCTCCATCTCTTCCTTCTTTTTGGAGTTATTTTTCCACTCTTCTCAAGTAACATACTGAGCACCTACTGACCTGGGCAGTTCATCTTTCAGTGTCATATCTTTTTTTTTTCCTTTTCATACTGTCCATGGGGTTCTCAAGGGAAGAATACTGAAGTGGTTTGTCATTCCCTTCTCCAGTGGACAATCTTTTGTCAGAAGACTCCATGTGACCAGTCCATCTTGGATGTCCCTACACACCATGGCTCATAGTTTCATTGAGTTGGACAAGGCTGTGGTCCATGTGATCAGTTTTATTAGTTTTCTGGAATTGTGGTTTTTCATTCTGTCTGCCCTCTGATGGAGAAGTATAAGAGGCTTATGGAAGCTTCCTGATGGGAGAGACTGACTGTGGCAGAAACTGGGTCTTGTTCTGATGGGTAGGACCATGTTCAGTAAATCTTTAATTCAATTTTCTGTTGATGGGTGGGGCTGTGTTCCCTCCTTGTTGTTTGACCTGATATCAAACTATGGTAGGGGTAATGAAGATAATGGTGAGCTTCTTCAAAACTATTTGTACTGGCACTGTTGCATTCAGGGTCTCTGACCCTGCAGCAGGCGACTGTTAAACCATGCCTCTGCCACAGACTCCTGGACACTTACAGGCAAGTCTTGGTCAGTTTCTTGCTCTATTCTATTAACTTTGTGTGTGTGTGGGGGGGAGGGGGTCACATTTTCCTGTTTTGTCTAATAAACTTGTGCGTTTTCACCAGAGTTTAGAAATGGATATGTACTAGAATGGGTTTTGTTGTCTTCCCTTAGAGAGTTTCATTTGTTCTAGTGAGTAGTTTATTAGTCCTCAGCTTTTTCCTATGTAGGCTTAGTTTTATTCTTTCTTATACAGGTCTCAGTTTCATGTTTCTATATTTCAAAGTTTTCAGTGTTTTTTATAGAAAGCCTGAATGTCATCAAGCCCTTTTAACTTGGTGGGACACTAACTCCCAAGAGTCTACTTCCTTAAGATGGAAAAAGTGAAAGTGAAAGTGTTAGTCACCCAATCGTGTTCATCTCTTTGGGACCCCATAGACCATAGGCTGCCAGGCTCCTCTCTCAGCAGAATTCTGTAGGCAAAAATATTGGAATGGTTAGTCATTCCCTTCTCGAGGGGATCTTTCTGAATCTCCTGCATTGCAAGCAGATACTTGCTATCTGAAACATCCTTCTTATGGAGGGAAGCTACTTAAATATCTGCTCTTACAGTCCCTTGAACTCTTGCAATTCCAGCTTAGCGGCAAGTAAAAGACTGAGTGGAGTTTTATACAGATTTGGGTCCATTTGGGGGACTTTCTCTTCTGGCAGTTCTATATTAATTTCCAGTCACTCTGATGACACAAAACTCTATCCTCTGACTTCTCAGAACAAATCCTCTGACCTCTCTGACTCTCTGCTTGAAACCTAGTCATTGTTCGACATTGTGAACTTAGAAGGGCTCTCATGAAAGTAGACATATGTATGTGGATCTCATCCAATGGGTTTCTTTCTTGGAAAGATTATATTCACTAAAGTACTGCTTGCTTTTGATCCACTGTTTAAGTATTTTCAAAATTGTTTCCTATATTTTTCTAAGTTTACTGTTGCTACTAGTAGAAGTATTAGTCCAGTAAAAGAAAATTACTGGAAGACTAATGTATTTTAAAAACCAAACAAACCACAACAGAACTCTTTCAGACTTCCCATCTTTGAGAACTTGTGAGGCAAACTGAGGTAAAATGGAGTTACACTTCAAGATACTCAGAAAAAAAATTGTAATCATGAATCAAAATCTCATTGCTATTTTTTTTCCAATTTGCTACTCTCCAAATTACAGTTGTTAAAAACAAACAAACAAAACTTCCTCTAAGAATATGAAAAAGCACAGTTAAACCTGGTTAAAATACTAAGGTCATATATACAAATTGGAAGATGTATTAAGAGTTTGAGTCCATTTCCCTTGTGGCTCAGCTGGCAAAGAATATGCCTGCAATGCGGGAGACCTGGGTTCAACCCCATGGGTTGGGAAGATCCCCTGGAGAAGAGAAAAGCTACCCACTCCAGTATTCTGGCCTGGAGAATTCCAT
>SJYX01008046.1:230747-241875 GCA_006410675.1 Oreotragus oreotragus | reverse complement strand
CCCCTGTGTACTTCTCAGACCTCATTGCTTGACACTAACCACCCTACACTCAACATCAGGCACACTGACTTCTTTCATCCCTCAGCTGTCCAGAGCTCTCTTTTACACTGGGCTATCATGAGTGCTGTATTTCAAAGGCAAAGGAAAGTTCAGAATACCTTTTCCCTTAGGTGACTGGTCAGTACCCTGAACCTGACTCTTCTCTAATGAAAAGCTGATCTTCAGTCTCAGGTGAAGGGAAGTGCATCATTGCAGCAGTATTATGCCCATTCATACAAACCTGTCTCTGAAATGGCTCCAGAAATTCTAAGTGTAAAATACTGAAAAAGTTACAGTTGACCCTTGAACACAGGTTTGAACTGCGCAGGTCCACTTGCACGTGGATTCCGCCCCCCCTCCCCGCCCCCGCTCAATAAATGCATAGTACAGTACGACCCGATCTGCAGCTAGCTGAATTCAAGGATTGTGGGACTGAAGAAATGAAGGGCCAACTATAAAGCTGGATGTAGATTTTCAACTGCATTGAGGGTCAGTGCCCCTAACCTCCAAGTTGTTCAGGATCAACTGTACATGAAATATATATTCTGGCCTTTCCCTTTTCCCTGAACTTTTACAATCAAGTGATATCATTATTTGACATTAAATATTATCAAGAGGCAAGGTGATTGAGAACATGGGCTCTGGAGCTAAACTGCTGAGGCCTGGTTCTGCCACTTTGTTTGTATGGCCTTGAAAATTATTGAACAGCTCTGGGCTTCAGTTCCCATCAGTAAATGGAATGATGGTACCCATCCCATAGGGTGGATAGGATAATTAAATGCATTAACAGGTGAGTCTGGCCAACAGTCTGTAACCAATAACGTAGCTAGCATGACTCAGACCTGCATGAGGCTGCTGTATAAACTAAATCAATTTCTTTTGAAACTACTGAGCTATTTAATTCTTGAAATAAGAGTTTATCTTGTCAATTCATTGCCCCCCTCCTTTTTTTTTTAAACCAGTCTTAATCTTTTCTGCATCAGAAAAGCCATCAAGAATGGCAGACAGGTAGAAAGATATCTTTTTTTTAGGAAGGAATTTGCTAGGGCATCAGGTGCAGTGACAGCTCCAAAAGGTCTAAACTGACTTCAGAGCAGACACCTGGTTGGATCAGTGCTAGGGGATTTGGCTTAAAGCTGCAAACACACTGTTTGAGGTGGGCTTAGTCAGGCTAGTGGAAATAAAGAAGGAGCTAAGTACCCCAAAGGTGCTCCTGGATGTCTCCCCTGCCTGGCACCGTGTTAGAGACTTTTACACAGTTCCTCCATTTATTCTCCACAAACACCTCTGCAGTAGAAAATATCACCCTCAATGTTCAGATGAGGTCTAATTTGGAGTTTGTCGAAAGTCACGTAACAATTTTGCAGCAGAGCAAGGATTTGAGCTGTAATAGGTTTGCTTCCCAGTTCAGTGCCCTTTCTTCTGTGCAATAACCCTCACAGTCATGAACACTTTCATACTTTCTTGGAACTGTATGATTTAGAGCTAAGTTTAGGAATACTCCTCTCATTTCTTGTATAAAATTCTCTTCTTGTGTAGTCCTCCAGGACCTCAAAGCTGGACAGTTGGATGTTCCAATTTATGCTCTCTAAAATGCAGATTTAAAAAAATAACGTAACTTTAAAGCTAATTACCAAAATAATACATGCTTGTTAGAGAAAACAGAAGCACGTCGGAAAGTATAAAGAGGATAGAAAATACCTATAGGGCTTCCCTGGTGGCTCAGGGGTGAAAAATCCATTTGTCAATGCACAAGACACAGGTTCAATCCCTGGTCTGGGAAGATTTCACGTATCGCAGAGCAACTAAGCTCACGCACCACAACTATTGAGCCTGTACTCTCAGTTCAGTTGCTCAGTTGTGTCTGATTCTTTGTGACCCTGTGGACTGCAGCACGCCAGGCCTCCCTGTCCATCACCAACTCCCAGAGTTTACTCAAACTCATGCCCATTGAGTTGGTGATGCCATTCAACCATCTATCCTCTGTCATCCCCTTCTCCTCCTGCCTTCAATCTTTCCCAGCATCAGGGTCTTTTCCAATGAGTCAGTTCTTTGCATCAAGTGGCCAAAGTATTGGAGTATCAGCATCAGCATCAGTCCTTCCAATGAATATACAGGACTGATCTCCTTTAGGATGGACTGGCTGGATCTCCCTGAAGTCCAAGGGACTCTCAAGAATCTTCACCAACACCACAGTTCAAAAGCATCAACTCTTCTGCACTCAGCTTTCTTTATAGTCCAACTCTCACATCCATACATGACTACTGGAAAAACCATACTTTGACTAGCTGGACCTTTGTTGGCTGTATTTAAAAGTGTATATTAAAAGTGACTCACCATTTTAATATTCTGTCTAGGTTGGTCATAACTTTTCTTCCAAGGAGCAAGCGTCTTTTAATTTCATGGCTGCAGTCACCATCTGCAGTGATTTTGGAGCCCAGAAAAATAAAGTCTCTCACCGTTTCCATTGTTTCCCCATCCATTTGCCATGAAGTGATGGGACCAGTTGCCATGATCTTAGTTTTTTGAATGCTGAGTTTTAAGCCAACTTTTTCACCCTCTTTTTTTACTTTCATCAAGAGGCTCCTTAGCTCTTCAGCTCTTCTTCGCTTTCTGCCGTAAGTGTGGTGTCATCTGCATATCTGAGGTTATTGATATTTCTCCCAGCAATCTTGATTCCAGCTTATGCTTCCTCCAGCCCAGCATTTCTCATGATGTACTCTGCATATAAGTTAAATAAGCAGGGTGATAATATACAGCCTTGACGTACTCCTTTCCCAATTTGGAACCAGTCTGTCATTCCACGTCCAGTTCTAACTGTTGCTTCTTAACATGCATACAGATTTCTCAAGAGGCAGGTCAGGCGGCCTGGTATTCCCATCTCTTAAAGAATTTTCCAGTTTGTTGTGATCCACACAGTCAAAGGCTTTGGCATAGTCAGTAAGGCATAAATAGACATTTTTCTGGAACTCTTGCTTTTTCAATGATCCAGTGGATGTTGGCAATTTGATCTCTGGTTCCTCTGCCTTTTCTAAATCCAGCTTGAACATCTGGAAGTTCTTGGTTCACGTACTATTGAAGCCTGGCTTGGAGAATTTTGAGCATTACTTTGCTAGCGTGTGAATGCTCTAGAGTCTGGGAATCCCAGTTACTGAGCCCACGTGTCACAACTACTGTATTCTACATGCCACAGGGCCCATGCTCCACAGCAAGAGAAGCCACCACAATGAGAAGCCCACTCACCACAACTAGAGTAGCCTCAGCTCAACCCCAACTAGAGAAAAGCCCGAGCAACAGTGAAGACCCAACAGTCAGAAAGAAATAAATAAAATTATTTTTTAAGTATTTTTTTAAAAAATCGATCTACAATCCCACCATGCAATATAAGCACTTTTTTTGATGTTTCCTTAAAATGTTTCTATGTACACACTAACTTTTAAACAAGTTTTGGACAGTTAATACATTTATATAGCACAAAATGTTAGAAGTACAAAAGGATATGCAGTCAAAAGTCTCCCTTCCACCTCTGTCCCATCCTCAGTGCCCTTCCTAAGAAGCAATCATTATTTTCAGTTTTATACATCCTTTAAAAGATAGTCCACGTATACACACAAACTGAATACTTTTAAAGTTCCTTTTTAAAAAAAATGGTACACTGTCCTTTGTGTAAATAGAAGTATCTACCAGGAGTTTCTTACTCTCTTTATCTGACTCACCCTCTGTCTCCTTTAGTAGCCACATGTCTGCCCAGCACTCTTCACTCATGTTTGTTCAGCTTGTTGCCTGAGCCAGTCAAAATCACTTTCAAGTCTGCCTTGCTGCCAAATGCAGTGTGAGCGGGATCAAATTCTTGAAACTGTTTTTCCTGAAAGCATTCCTCAAATAACCTCACCTAAGAGAGACAAAGAATGAGAAACTGTAAGAAGCTGGTTCTCTCTTCAGCAGGGCTGCACATATTTCACTTTGTGTGATGTTATGTCACCACTCTCTGTACAACCTCCTTCCAGTAAATGAAGTCTTTCCAAGGGTTGGTAAGGGCTACTGGGTCTAAATAACCTCTATCTGACCTCTTTTAACTGTCTTCCAAAATGCTTGTAATTTCCTAAACTTGCCAGGCTCTCTTCCACCTTTGCATATGCTCTTTCCTCTTTCTTCTAGAAACTCATCCCGCCACCATCCCAGCCTCCTCATCTCCCTTCTTTACCTAGAAAATTCCACCTTCCCTTCTAAGATGAAAACTTTTTCTGATACCCCATCTCCCTATCCAAATCTCATTAGGCACTTCTGTGGTTACTCATTACACTTGTGCAAAACCCCATCATTTNCCTCTTTCTTCTAGAAACTCATCCCACCACCATCCTAGCCTCCTCATCTCCCTTCTTTACCTAGAAAATTCCACCTTCCCTTCTAAGATGAAAACTTTTTCTGATACCCCATCTCCCTATCCAAATCTCATTAGGCACTTCTGTGGTTACTCATTACACTTGTGCAAAACCCCATCATTTATTTGGCAAATACCTATTAAGTGTCTATACATGCCAAGGACTGAGGAAACAAGGAGCAAGGCAAGTGATGTCCTGGCAGCAGTTACACAGTCTAATGGAAAAGAAATTAGGCAAGCAGTTATTAAAGTATGATAAATGCTAAAGAGAAACACTCAGGGTGCTGGGGAAGCAGGTGATCTAGAGCAGAGCCTCCTAAGTGGTAATATTTCAGCTGATGCCTGAAGGAAGTGTAGGAATTAACCAGGTGAATTGGGGGCAAAAAGGAAGGAAGGGGGCTACAGGTAGAGAGAACATCTGTGTGAAGCTCGGAAGTACAAATGAGAAACTTGCAAGAATTCACAGTGGTCCATACGGCCAGTGAATTGTTTTAAGACCGGGTCAGATGTGCCTTTCAGGAAAGACGGCCCTGGTTTCAGTGTGTAGAAGGAACTGCAGGGCAGTAAGACTAGAGAGACTAGAGTGTGTGGCACTTACACAGGGCTCCCCTATAAAGAGCTGGAGCCCAGTATAAGTTTATTTGCATTTCATAATGCCGCATTATTTTCAGTGGCCTACTTGTTCCTGAAGCTTCTAAAAGAGTACTAGGTTATACTCACCTTTTTTTAGCACCAGAACCTAGTGGAGGATAGCCCAGAATAGGGACTCAAGAAATGTCTATAAAAGACAAGTGGTAATACTTCCTCAGAGTAACTTACTCTCTAAGATTAGGCTCTTTTCTTGTTAAATTGAACAGAGCCACACAGAATGGAATCTCTTACTAGTCCTATTAAAATATACTGTTAAATTAAAACAATAGCATTTTCATTAACTAAACACCAATCTCCAAACTTGAAACAAGTATTATCTACAGTAGTGAAAGCAACACAAAGATCTTACCATAGGTAATAGTTTGTAGGTAGCCACTGGAACTGATCTTTCTGAAGGGAATGTTTGACATGGAAATCAATAACAATGATTTCAGGAAAGTAAATTATTTATGCACAAGAATGAAGGTCTGATGTAAACATGGATGAGTTGCCTTGCTAAATTATGATGAAAGGATTATGAATGTTAGAGAACAGATTAGAGACAATAACATGTTTAATAAGAGTTCAACATGTTTTAAAAATCTTTTTATTGTAAAATTAAATATACAGAAAACTACATAGAGAAAATATTACTTTAGTGATTTAAGGTGAATACCCTTGTATTAATAATATGACACAGTCTGGAAATAAAATTTTGCCATCTCCATGTAGCTCCATCACAATCACAATCCCTTTTTCCCCAAATAAGTAACCATTATCCTGACTTTTACAGAAATCACTTCTTTGGGTTTAAAAAAAAAAAAGTTTTACTACCCAAATGTGCATCCCTGGACAATATAGTTTTTGTCTTGCTTCTTCAAAAATATTTGATGCCTTTTAAATCTCTTGTAAGCTCTAGCTTCTCCCTCCATCCTTCCCACTTTCTTCCCTGTCAGGAAGCCCAGGCTATCTGAGCTGCAGGGACTGGATGTTGCTGGTAGTAGACTCCTATGCAGCTCATGGGCTTCCTGGCTTCTCTCTCCTGCAGCTGGATCCAGAGACTATACCAGACTCAGGTTTGACCTCTGATAAAAATAAGCACTTTTTAAAAATGGCTCACATTTCACTGTTAGTCCCTTCAGAACTGTTCCCAGCTCAGGCTGTCTCCATGACTCTCCACTGCATTCTGCTCTCAGTTGCCAGTCATGGAGATGCTCCTGTGTTTACACACACCCTCCTCTGGGCTCTAATTGCTTCCTGAGCTAATCAGTTCTTCTGAGAAAAGTGACTAAAGCTCTCACTGCTTCAGGCAGAAGCCTCCCTGGCCCACTGAGTTGGAAGTTTCCAGTTCAGCCTACTGGCTGACACCCCATCTACAAAGCTTCGTGGAATGGAGGGACAGCCTCTCTTCCTCCACTTAAATACACCAACCTCTTCCATTTCCCAAATATTACTTTCAATCATATTGAAGGGGGAAAATGCCTTTAAAATGTAAACTCTTCCAGTGACCTAATTTAAAATTCTGAAATGTGGTTTTTATGTCACCTTTTATCTTCTGAAGGCACTTTTGTCCCTAACGGATTTGAAACAACACTACTGTTGTTATCCATCACTGTCATCATCATATCCTATGATCCAGCTGATTAGAAACTAAGTTTGACCATGGTAATGGAAAGCTTAGAATAGGCATCCTAATAGTCAAAATTTTTGTAGTGTTATTCTTTGAAGAATTAAAAGAAACTTAGCAATTCATTTTTCCCAGGGTGAAATAATAAATTCTGTTTTTCAGATCAGACTGAGCCACACAGTCATTTATGCCTAACATGGCAACAACATATCATTTAACTAGGCACTTTCCTCTCTCTGTTGCCTAAACATGCAGCCTGGCATCAAAATCTTAAATTCTTCCGTCTTTCTCCAGGTCCTCTCTGACACTCTCATAGTCCAAGCCACTATTTCTCAGTTGCAATACTGTCACAGTTTCCTAACTGGTCTCCCAGGCTACACTTTGGACTCCTCAAAATTTCTTTCCACAAAACAATCTGCATGAGTTTTAAAAATGAATTTAGATTGTATTTTCCTTCTCCATTCATTACTTCTATAACCTCTCATTCCTGCAGTAAAACCCAAGTCTCTGTGTTGCCAACTCTTGCCCACCCCTCCAACCTTACTGCCTCTGTTCTCACTTGGGTCTCTACATGCCAACCATCCTGGTCTTCCCTCAGTTCCTCAAAAGCTCTCAAGCTCTCCTCATTGTAAGGCCTTCAAACAGTCTTCCCCATGCTTCACGCTTTCATTATCAGCCTTCAGCAATGCCATCTTGGACAATCTTCACTTACCCACTAAATATCTGGTAGTAGAAACCTGTTACTTTTCGCCCTTCAAATTACTTATGGTAATTATTTTAAATTGTGGTAAAATACAAAGTTTATCAAATTAACCCTTCTTAAGTGTACAGTTCTATGACATTCAATACACTAACAATGCTGTGCAACTCCACTGACCATCCATTTCCAGAACTTTCTCATTTTCCCTTACTGAAACTTTGCACCTATGAAATAATTCCTCATTCCCCCTCACCCCACTGCTTAGAAACTACCATTCTACTTCCTGTCTCTATGAATTTGACTCTTTCAGCATCTCATGCAAGTGGAATCAGTCAAAATTTGTACTTTTGGGTCTGACACTTCATTTAGCATTATATCTTCAAGGTTCATTTATGTTGCAGCATGTGTCAGAAATATCCTTCCTTTAGAGGCTGAATCGGGGAAGGCAATGGCACCCCACCCCAGTACTCTTGCCTGGAAATCCAATGGACGGAGTAGCCTGGTGGGCTGCAGTCCATGGGGTCGCTAACAGTTGGACAGACTGAGCGACTTCACTTTCACTTTTCTCTTTCATGCATTGGAGAAGGAAATGGCAACCCACTCCAGTATTCTTGCTTGGAGAATCCCAGGGATGGGGGAGCCTGGTGGGCTGCCGTCTATGGGGTCACACAGAGTAGGACAATACTGAAGTGACTTAGCAGCAGCAGCAGCAGCAGAGGCTGAATATTATTCCACTACACATACATACCATTTGGTTTATCCATTCATCTGATACTTGGGTTGCTTCCATATTTTGGCTATTGTGATAATGCTGCTATGAATCTGGGTATACAAGTATCTGTTTAAGTCCCTGTTTCCAATTCTTTTGAGTATGTACTTATAAATGGAATTGTTGTAATTTGATAACACTACGTTTGCTTTCCTTGGTAGCTGCATCATTTCACATTTCCATCAGCAATGCACAAGGCTTCCATTTTCCCCAATACTTGGGAAGATCTTTTTTTTTTTTAATAATAATCAACCTAATGAAAGTGAAGTGTTAGTCACTCAGTCGTGCTCAATTCTTTGCCACCCCATGGACTATAGCCCGCCAGGCTCCTCTGTCCATGGGATTTTCCAGGCAAGGATACTGAATGGTTTGCCATTTCCTTCTCCAGGGGATCTTTCCGACCCAGGGATTGAACCTGGGTCTCCTGAACTGCAGGCAGATTCTTTACTGACTGAGCGAACAGGGAAGCTCCAAAATCATACTAATAAGTGTAGAGCAATGTCTCATTATGGTTTTAATTTGAATTACTCTAATGATTAGTGATTTTGAATGGTTTGCCTTGGAAACGAACAGAGATCATTCTGTCGTTTTTGAGATTGCATCCAAGTACTGCATGTCGGACTCTTTTGTTGACCATGATGGCTACTCCATTTCTTCTAAGGGATTCCTGCCTGCAGTAGTAGATATAATGGTCATCTGAGTTAAATTCACCCATTCCGGTCCATTTTAGTTCGCTGATTCCTAGAATGTCGACATTCACTCTTGCCATCTCCTGTTTAACCACTTCCAATTTGCCTTGACTCATGGACCTGACATTCCAGGTGCCTATGCAATATAGCTCTTTACAGCATCGGACCTTGCTTCTATCACCAGTCACATCCACTACTGGGTATTGTTTTTGCTTTGGCTCCATCCCTTCATTCTTTCTGGATTTACTTCTCCACTGATCTCCAGTAGCATATTGGGCACCTATTGACCTGGGGAGTTCCTCTTGCAGTATCCTATCATTTTGCCTTTTCATATTGTTCATGGGGTTCTCAAAGCAAGAATACGGAAGCGGTTTGCCATTCCCTTCTCCAGTGGACCACAACCAGTAACACTTAAGACGCTGAAGTTGAACGGTTCTATGAAGACCTACAAGACCTTTTGGAACTAACACCCAAAAAAGATGTCCTTTTCATTATAGGGGACTGGAATGCTATCCTAGGTTACCTGTAGTCTGTACCCAGTTAAATAGATGTCAGAGTCTGGGTCTCTTTCTTCAATGAAACTTTTTATAAAATAAGTTCACCTCTTGGCATACTAAAGAAAACAGAAAAGCAGCATCCCTGGCTACAAAAGCTGTGTGATAACCTTCTCTGAGAATGTTTTTTGTTCAGTTTACATTTGTTTTCGTTTACCCTTTAAGAAATGGAGTAGCCATCATGATCAACAAAAGAGTCTGAAATGCAGTACTTGGATGTAATCTGAAAAACGACAGAATGATCTCTGTTCATTTCAAAGGTAAACCATTCAATATGACAGTAATCCAAGTCTATGCCTCAACCAGTAACACTGAAGAAGCTGAAGCTGAACGGTTCTATGAAGACCTACAAGACCTTTTAGAACTAACACCCAAAAAAGATGTCCTTTTCATTATAGGGGACTGGAATGCAAAAGTAGGAAGTCAAGAAACACCTGGAGTAACAGGTAAATTTGGCCTTGGAGTACAGAATGAAGCAGGGCAAAGGCTAATAGAGTTTTGCCAAGAGAACCCATTGGTCATAGCAAACCCCCTCTTCCAACAACACAAGAGAAGACTCTACACATGGACATCACCATATGGTCAACACCAAAATAAGATTGATTATGTCTTTGCAGCCAAAGATGGAGAAGCTCTATACAGTCAGCAAAAACAAGACCAGGAGCTGACTGTGGCTCAGATCATGAACTCCTTATTACCAAATTCAGACTTAAATTGAAAAAAGTTTGGAAAACCACTAGACTATTCAGGTATGACCTAAATCAAATCCCTTATGATTATACAGTGGAAGTGAGAAATAGATTTAAGGGATTAGATCTGATAAAGTGCCTGATGAACTATGGAATGAGGTTCTTGACATTGTACAGGAGACAGGGATCAAGACCATCCTCATGGAAAAGAAATGCAAAAAAAGCAAAATGGCTGTCTAGGGAGGCCTTACAAATAGCTGTGAAAAGAAGAGAAGTGAAAAGCAAAGGAGAAAAGGAAAGATATAAGCATCTGAATGCAGAGTTCCAAAGAATAGTAAGAAGAGATAAGAAAGCCTTCCTCAGTGATCAATACAACAAAATAGAGGAAAACAACAGAATGGAAAAGACTAGAGGTCTCTTCAAGAAAATTCAATGCATGATAATGGATGCTTGAAGCTGGTGCACTGAGACAACCCAGAGGGATGGTACAGGGAGGGAGGAGGGTTCAGGATGGGGAACACATGTATACCTGTGGTGGATACATGTTGATATATGGCAAAACCAATACAGTATTGTAAAGTAATTAACCTTCAATTAAAATAAATAAATTTATATTAAAAAAAAAAAAAATTAGAGATACCAAGGGAACATTTCATGCAAAGATGGGCTCAATAAAGGACAGAAATGGTACAGACCTAACAGAAGCAGAAGATATTAAGAAGAGGTGGCAAGAATACACAGAAGAACTGTACAAAAAAAAATATTCATGACCCAGATAACCATGATGGTGTGATCCCTCACCTAGAGCCAGACATCTTGGATTGTGAAGTCAAATGGGCCTTAGAAAGCATCACTATGAACAAAGCTAATGGAGGTGATGGAATTCCAGTTGAGCTATTTCAAATCCTGAAAGATGATGCTGTGAAAGTGCTGCACTCAACATGCCAACAAATTTGGAAAATTCAGCAGTGGCCGCAGGACAGGAAAAGGCCAGTTTTCATTCCAATCCCAAAGAAAGGCAATGCCAAAGAATGTCCAAACTAATGCACA
>SJYX01008046.1:213038-227449 GCA_006410675.1 Oreotragus oreotragus | reverse complement strand
CCAACCCAGCAATCGAACCTGGGTCTCCTGCATTGCAGGCAGATTCTTTACCGTCTGAGCTATAGGGATGATACCTAATTATTACTTTATAATTACTTGTCATTACTTAAACATATGACATATGATAACATGTAAAAATTAAATAAAAGTACTATGTGTGCTAAGTTGCTTCAGTTGTGCCTGCCTCTTTGAGACGCTATGGACTGTAGCCTGCCAGGTCCTTTATCCATGGGATTCTCCAGGGAAGAATACTGGAGTGGATTGTCATGCCCTCCTTCAGGAGATCTTCCCGACCCAGGAGTCGAATTCATATCTCTTAGGTATCCTGCATTGGCAGGCAGGTTCTTTACCACTAGTGCCACCTAACACTGTAAAAATTAATAAACAGAAACTTCAATTAAAGAGAGTCATGAGGCCAGAAGTGGGAGCTCTCATGCGCTAGGAAGTCAGCAGAGCCCAATAGGAAAAAGACTCCATTTCTTGCCTGACAAGAGCTTAGCCAATAAGAGACTGTCACAACTCAGCCAATGAAGAGCCACCATACTTAGACCTCTCAATTTCTCCAATAGACTCTTTGCTTATGATAGTCCCATTCCTCACTCCAACTTACTTTTCTCCTCTTCTCCTGTCCTTGCTGTGCAGATGCTCGCTCCTAGCTCACCATGGTTACAGACCTAGAAATGCAATTCTTTGTTGATCCCAAATAAGCCCATTTTTGCTGGAGAGTAAGTAACTGAAAGTCCATTTGTTTTAGGTCAACAGCACAAGGAAGAAAAATCTCACATGTGGTAAAAATCAACCGTTGACCTTTTCATTTACATTCTTCACTCTCTGCTCTGTGTACATGTGTATACACAGTATATTTATAAAACTGAAATTATGCTTTGAGTCTAGTGGGTAAATTATGAAAATAAAGAGAATGGGGATGTCCCTGGTGGCTCAGTGGATGCAGGGGACACAGGTTCAATCCCTGGTCCAGGAGGATCCCACGTGCTGCAGAGCAACTAGGCCCACGCGCCACAGCGACTGAGCCTGTGTGTTGCAGCTACTGAAGCCTGCATGCCTAGAGCCCATGCTCCAGGCCACTGCAGGGAGAAGCCTGCGCACGGCAAAGAAGAGTGGCTTCAACCAGCCGCAGCTAGAGGAAGCTTGCACTCAGCAACGAGAATCCAGTGCAGCCGAAAAGAGATCACTCTCATAAAAAAAAGAAGAGGATGGAAGTGAGGTCTCTTTAAAAACTAGAATTATCTTGAGGAGGCTCAGAAAGGAATATGATCTAGGAAGGCAGACCAAGAGAGGTTAGGTTGCATTTGTAAATTTTTTTTTTTTGAAGAGATGAAGCAAATATGGCAAAATTTTAACATCTGCTGAATCTGAGTAGTAGGTAAATAAGTGCTTGCTATATCATTCTATTTTTCTGTAAATTTGAAATGTTTTGTAACTTCCAAAATAAGGAAAAGCGAGAAGTGCTATTAGGACTTAGCATGGGATGTGTTTGTAGCAGTTTTACCATTTCTGGGGGTCTCTGCTACAGTCTTCTTTCTGGGAGTGTAGATTCATCTGACTTTTCATAAATTGCGTTTCACAAAGCTCAGAAAACATCCAACAGAGATTCTTCATCAAAAAGACTGGGTAACTCTCCCCTTAAAAGAAAGGTATAATCATTTCATAAAACCCTGTCTTTCTTTAGTGATGTGACATTGTCATGGCCCCAGTGTCTCAGAGTGTTTAGCATAACTGTGGGAGAAACATGCACACTGAACACAAACTGGTAATGTAAGCATTTGAGGTTATATTTCCTGTTTGTCATTACCAATGATAGATCTTGCAGAGGATGAAAGGTTTTTGTTTTTTTTAATGGTTCAGAAACAACACAGACTGATGTAATTCATGACTTTTGGTTCCTGCTGCCTGAAGGTCTGCTTGAACTGGAAGGCCATCAGCAGAGAAAGTATGACTCTGGTCAGAGAGTTCCCCTTCCAGAAATTCCTGAGCCAAGGGGTTTCATTGACAAGGTATCCTGACATCATCTCAGACCAAGATTACCTTTTTATTAATAGGATTCAGACAGTGGAACCAGGTTCTTGGAGGGCTTTGATAGTTCAGCCTAGGTAAATTGTCCTTCTGGAAAATTGCCGAAATGCACTAAAATATACGAAAATCCATGCCCCAAATTTTATCATATGCAGATGATAAAACTTAATTGTGTAATAGATTTCCATGTTGTATTGGAGCCTACTTTTTGAAACTTACATATGGTACTACAATTTTCATTAGCATCTTCCTTAAATACTCCAGAGACTCACCTTTACTAAAGAGTAAAAAGTGTAAGACCCTATAAAATATAGCAAGTTTTTATTCCATGGTTCAGAAGAAGGAAGGAGAAAAAAATTACAAAGATATTTTTGAAAATCCATACGACTTGTCAAAAATCATGGAAAACTTTATCAGAACTCTTGAAGGATATTGAACAACCAATTTTAACAGTCTGTGCATTTTTCAGTCGGAGAAGGCAATGGCACCCCACTCCAGTACTCTTGCCTGGAAAATCCCATGGACGGAAGAGCCTGGAAGGCTGCAGTCCATGGGGTCGCTGAAGGTCGGACATGACTGACTTCACTTTCACTTTTCACTTTCATGCATTGGAGAAGGAAATGGCAACCCACTCCAGTGTTCTTGCCCGGAGAATCCCAGGGACAGGGGAGCCTGGTGGGCTGCCGTCTATGGGGTCGCACAGAGTCGGACACGACTGAAGCGACTTAGCAGCAGCATTTTTCAATGAAAATAAGTGAGGAAGGTGTTCTCATTCACTGCAGGCTACTGTATTCAGCCAATACAGGGTCTCAATCTCCTTTTCCTCCCCTACTGAAGGAGCTGACCTCTTGGTAGTGGGGAGAATGACTAGCGAGTGGGCAGTGGTGATGCTGTGTGAGGAGGCTTAGCTAACACAGAGTTCAGACCCAGCCCAGATGTGGGCATCACAGAAACTTGAGAATTAGGCACTCCTGCTGGTGGGCTTACAGCCTAAATTGAATGTGCGCACTGGCAACATTCAGCTTAAAAAAGAAAACAAGTAATTAGCTTTAAACTTAAGTAATTAGCTTAAATTAGAAAACAAGTAAACTAGCTTAAAAAAAAAAAAAAAAACAAGCAATTCCCCATCCCTTCTCCACTTCCCATGAAGGCCAAGCTTTTACCAGAAAGACCTCAGATCAAAGAGCCTGTGGCAAAAGTTTGGGTGGGAAAGCACCATGATCTGGTGCCGTCATCAACAGGATGCCTAGCAGGGTTAGAGGGGAGGGGGTCCAACTCCTCCAGGACCTGGGAGACCTGCCACAGGCACACCCAAGTGCATGGATAAACAGGCCTCGAAAACATGGTACCGCTTAATGAGTTATTTTTGCAGTTGGGCTGCTTTAGGAGGCTAGTGACGAAAAACCTGCCATGCTTTTGTGTGGAGAAATGACATGCACTTTCCATCCTTGTTTAGGAGGGTGCTAGAAAGAAGGCCTTTTGGAGTCTTCACGGGAGATGTGGATTTTAAGGGCGACCTCAGGTCATACAGAAGTAATCAAGCGAAAACAATACGAAAATGAGCCTGACAGTCAGCAAGTATCTGAGGACTTCATCAAAAAGAATTAGAAATGGACAAATTCACTGGGAGCTGCAAAGGATCAAATCTGCAAGGTGGCATTGTGTGGCCAGGATTAAATTATTTATTCATTGTTAATTTATTTATTTATGTATGTGCAAATGACCTTGCTGCTGCAGGTGCTAAGGGCCTTTGAAAAGGCTGGTGGTTTTTTCTTTTTCTTTTTTTTTGCATCTAGGCCTAGAATATTGGTCCATTTAACTCATTCTTTTCCTTAAGGCGATCAGCACTGACTTTTATCTAAGGAGATAGAGGGAAAAACCATATGTGTGCAGGGAATGATGCAGGACTTATGCAGCCCCGAGGACCCAAGTGTTACAGCTTCATTCAAGATTCTGGGGAAGGCTCCACACAGTTTAGTGTCCAAGAAATTAGCAAATGAATGCTTATGTCAATATGTGAAAAATCCCTGGTTAGTTTAAACAGATAAAAGAAACCTCAGGGGAAATCCGAGAAAATGCAGGCACTTTTTCTTTCCCTATTTAGTTAATTTAATTTAATTTCTGAAAGAGGACACAGCACTTCTAAAGTTCTAGGAAAACCCACACAAAACAGGAGAAATAGAAAGGGTCTAATGGATGCTTGATCTTGTACATGCTTGAAATAGTCTCAATGCGACTCCTGGAAGAAATAAAGAGAATTTATCAGCCATTCTGTATTCTGCTCATTTATTCAACAATGTCCTGTTCAAAGAAGCAGAGAATTCATCTTTATCTTTCAGACATGTCTATGGTGTGAAAACAAATAATTACTGTGTATAGCAACACAGTTTTTAGAGGAAACCCGAGGGCGAAATCAATAGTGATATTATTTTCTCTAAGTTTAGGCAAATAGTGAAGAAGGAAAATGGTCACCTTGTGTTCTTGCTGACCCAGCACAGTGGGGATGCTGTGTCGGCCATGACCTCTGGAGGAGGAGAATAGGAGAAGTCAGCGTGGGGGATTCAGACAAGAAGCCACACATATTGAGGCCAGAAACTCCATGCCAGTGAGTTCTCCTCAAGGAGAGATGCCTGCTTACTTTGCAAGAGATATATGACAGCCGAAGGTCCTCAGAGAGGAATCTTTCTACTCAAATGGTAAGGGATGCTAAGCAAATGATGTGACTTGGGAAAAACCGCATTTTATAATATGTAGCTGTCTCTTGAGATGAATTAGAAATTTTTCTTGAACTACAAAGAAGTAAGTTTTCCTCAAGTTGGAGAGAAAGGAAAAAAAAAGAAAATAAAGAAGAATCAAAGATAAATGTCTTCAAGCAGAATAGCAAGACTTTATTTTACCTATTCAGTTATTCTTGGCCCCTAAAATATGATAGATTAACACTCAAGTACTAAACAAACTATTAAATTCAAAAGGTAAAAAGGAAAAATATAGAGGACATTTTTACATTGCTGAACATAATGTATTCTCTATTATTTTGAAAGTTGTAGGTATTTTGACACTAAATACCAAACTGCCTAAAGAATAAAAACCTCAAAATACCTGAGAGCACGAGGATACGTGGTCTAAAGCCAATAACAGTTATAAACCAAAGCCTCAAACAATCACAAAGTCTTTGGATGTAGTCTCAGTCCTCTGAATCCCATCATTAATTTTTATATGTTAAAAGTTCTATTTTGTTTATGGTACACCACACATCTCAATGTAATATATGACTGCTTTGAACCAGAATTTTTAAAGTATTAATAGTTTATTCCTAGTTAGGTTTTCATTCCTATACAGATAGTGATGTATTTGAAGTATTGAAGAGGCACATTTAAATCTTTCTCCATGTTGAATAGATGAGTCCTCTTTCCCATTATTCCAGACTAATGAGAATTTTAATAACATATAGAGAAGGAAATGGCCACCCACTCCAGGGCCAGAGGAGCCTGGTAGGCTGCTGTCTATGGGGTCGCACAGAGTCAGACACGACTGAAGAGACTTAGCAGCAGCAGCAGAGAACATAATGAGTAAAAATAGAGATTTACTCCAGTGAATTTTACAAACATACCTACTTAAGATAAGAATAGGGCTTCCCTGGTGGCTCAGTGGTAAAGAATCCACCAGCCAGTGCAAGGGACACGGGTTTCATCCCTGATCCAGGAAGCAACTAAGCTGCTGTGCCACAACTATTGAGCCTGTACTCTAGAGCCCAGGAACTGCAACCACTGAGTCTACATACTGCAACTGTTGAAGCCTGTGCACCCTAGAGGCTGTGCTCTGCAACAAGGGATGCCACTGCAGTGAGAAGCCCAAGTGCAGCAACTAGAGAGGAGGCCCGCTCGCCACAACCAGAGAAAAGCCTGCACAGCAACAAAGACGCAGTGCAACCAAAACAAAACAAACAAGGAAAAAAAAATTTTTTTTAAAGAAAAGAGCAATTCATTATTCCTGGTACAAGAAGATAGAACATGTCATTTAAAAAAAAATGACATTCACCTATTAATTTATGTGCTGTAAGTAATTTACAAATGAATAGTAACTATAAAAAGTTCCAGGTGAAAAATCTAAACCTCAACATGTTTTACAGGGTAAGGGGAGAAGAGGAAAATTTCCATCATTTTCTTTTTTTTTAAAGGATTTTCAAAATGTGGACCCTTTTTAAAGTCTTTATTGAATCTGTTACAACATTGCTTCCGTTTTATGTTTTAGCTTTTTGGCTGGGATGCATGTGGGGTCCCAGCTCCCCAACCAGGGATCAGATCCTCCTCGCTCCCTGCACTGGAAGGCAAAGTCTTAACCACTGGACCACCAAGGAAGTCCCTCCATCATTTTCTTATTCTCTTTTAATCTATGAAGTGTGATTTACTGGAAATAAATTGCAGGGCAGAAATTAGCAGGTATCACCAAAAGAGACTTGTTTTAAAAATCAGTGCCATAAGACTGTTCAGGGAATAGATTGTGCTCAGGAAGGAGTTAGCTGAAGACAAATCACAAAATTTTGGAAGTATCAATTTTCCAATTAATATTCACCATCAGTACCCATTAATGCTGTCTGCTAGCTTGAAATGTCAAAATAATAATTCAAAACTATAACTCACATACTAAATTTAATCATTAAATATTTTGTTTTTTCACTGAGTGCTACAAGAGCTTTTTGTTGATCATGAGCAGGTGCTCTGGTTCAGTGAGTGTATCACCGGACGCTGCTCCTTAGGGTGATTCTGTGCTGGCAGAAATACTCGAAACCTGCCTTTTATAAGCCCTGGACAGGGAAGCTTGGCATACTGCAGTCCATGGTGCTGCAAACAGTTGGACACGACTTAGTGACTGAACAACAGCTCAAGCCCTGATCTCCTACAGAGCAACTAAAAGCAAGAAGGTGTCAATATGTTACTGCACTCACCCTTTTCAAGTTCTGCACAGGTATTCATTCTCTTTTTCTGAAATAAGAGCAATAAGCAAAAGCAACAACGTGCACTGGTGCCTTAGAAAGTCCTAGGAATTGTGTTAAGCAATTACCATAGGTAATTTCATTTCAGACTCAAAATGTAACTACGAGGTAGGTATTATTATTTCCATTTTCCAAAGGAGGAAGCTGGTCATCATCAAGATGAAGTAACTGGTCCCAGGTTGGACAACAGTAAATGCTGAGCTGGATGTGAACTTGTTCTGGTCTGATTCCAGAGCCTGAGTTCTTGGATACTCTTTTCTGACTCTTTTAAGCATCATTTCTTTCTGCTTTTTGCCTTTAAATGATTAACAACTATTAGAATCCATAATAATAATTTTACTACTGCAAAATGGACTCTAACTTGCTCAGCCTTATATTTCTCATTACACAGGCCATAACAGTGCACTTTCTGAAAAGGCATTTGATTTGTCCTGAAGACTGACACGCTAGGAGGTGCAGGTGGCTACTATCTTCCCTCTTCCCAGAACCTGTGGTTCTTCTCCAATATTAGCCATTCTGCTCACCAGCCTTCCTGATTCATCCTACCACTGCTATCATGCTCGTAATCACCATTCTCTTTGCTCTGTATCTTCTGCTTTATTATCTTCTGTATTATCTAGTATTTAATAGTTCCTAACAACAAAAATCTATACAGAGCATTTTTATGTGCTAGGCACTAATCTTAAACACTTTACATAGTAAGTAGAGAGACACACTTCTCTCCTTTGAACAGCACTGCCTCCCTTTGCTACTTCAGGCCTAATGGTGAAGACTTTCGGTGATTGTTAGCTGTTGGGTACCTCAACATCCCTAACAGGCTCCCTCAACCTTGTTCATATCTGTGAAAACAGTTCCATCATTAACCAGTCTTCAAAATCCCAGCCAAAAGTTCCTTTTTCCTGTTGTGATGCCAATAGAGAGACCACCTGGTCCACCATCCCATCTAATGCAGCCACTCTGGCTGCAACATCCCCAGCCTCCATCTGCCCACTTCCAGTATTCTAAGGAGTATTCTCCACTGACAGACTATTTCATTTATTAAAATGTTATTTCTTTTTCAGAGGCAGGAAATATTTGCTTCCCATGAAATCCTATTTCTGACTCTGGAACTCACAGAATAAGCCCCCTCTTTCCTCTACCTGACAGCCCTGTAAATATAAACACAGCTGCCATGGCCTCCTCCAAATCTTCTTTTCCCCAGGCTGAATGCATTCAATTTATTTTATACTTTATAATTTTCTGTGCCTAAAAACAGGGGGGTGAAGAAGTGGGAGAATAAATTTATAATAATTGATAGGTGTAAGTGGTAGGATAAAGGAGCCAGGAAGGAAGCAGACTCGGCCTACTTCTAACTTAATCCCTGGAGCTGATTTATCAACTTCTCATTATGCATTGTTTATCGTTATTGCCACTTAAATTTATGTATTACTTCATGCTTTCTCTCTTTTTTCCATTTTTTATTGTGGTAAAATATTCACAACACAAACCTTACCATTTTAACCATATTTAAGTGTCATTACACAGTGGAAGTGAGAAATAGATTTAAGGGACTAAATCTGATAGACAGAGTGCCTGATCAACTATGGACAGAGCTTCATGACATTGTAGAGGAGACAGGGATCAAAGCCATCCCCAGGGAAAAGAAATGCAAAAAAGGCAAAGTGGCTGTCTGGGGAGGCCTTACAAATAGCTGTGAAAAGAAGAGAAGTGAAAAGCAAAGGAGAAAAGGAAAGATATAAGCATCTGAATGCAGAGTTTCAGAGAATACCAAGGAGAGATAAGAAAGCCTTCTTCAGCGATCAATGCAAAGAAATAGAGGAAAAGAACAGAATGGGGAAGACTAGAGATCTCTTCAAGAAAATGAGAGATACCAAGGGAACATTTCATGCAAAGATGGGCTCCATAAAGGACAGAAATGGTATGGACCTAACAGAAGCAGAAGATATTAAGAAGAGGTGGCAAGAATACACAAAAGAACTGCACAAAAAAGAGCTTCATGACCCAGATAATCACGATGGTGTGATCACTCACCTAGAGCCAGACACCCTGGAATGTGAAGCCAAGTGGGCCTTAGAAAGCATCACTATGAACAAAGCTAGTGGAGGTGATGGCATTCCAGTTTAGCTCTTTCAAATCCTGAAAGATGATNGGAGGAGAAGGGGACGACAGAGGATGAGATGGCTGGATGGCATCACCGACTCCATGGACATGAGTCTGAGGGAACTCAGGGAGATGGTGATGAACAGGGAGGCCTAGTGTGCTGCGATACATGGGGTCGCAAAGAGTCAGACACGACTGAGCGACTGAACTGAACTGAACTGAACCTGCACATGGGTGAGTTCAGCTTGTGAAAATAGACAAAAGGCTTGCAAATCTAACTACACTTGGTCTTGAATAAAATAAAATGAAAATTTTCTGGTGCTTAGAAAAGGTGGAAGGACTGCTAAAACAGCAGAGTAACAACCTTTGAAAATCTGCTCCTCCATAAAAACAATGAGCCACAAGCAAAAACAGTCAAAGTCAACTCTTATAAATCTCTGGAAAATTAACCAAAGGCTTGCAATCATCTGAAGAATAATTAAGAAAAAATCACAGTCTCAGTAAGAACAGAGAGCTTGGTGGCATTTTAACTTGCCTGATCCCCATCAGTCTCTCCCCGTGTCTGCATGCTCATGAAAACAGCAGCCTAGCAGCCAACGGCAGAGAAAGTTGAGGTCTGTAGCTCCTCATATAGACCCAACCCCAGAGAACTGTCACTACTCAACCAGACTGCTGCCCATTTGGAAAATGGAGGAAAGCCCCTCATTTGCAGGGCTGGTGATTATTTGACCTGATTTAGAGTTCACTCCGTCAGAAAAGTCCTCTCCTTGGGACATGTTTCAGAAATAATCACCAGCAATGACTTAATATTACTGCCGCCTGAGGCGCTGATACCAGCAGGAGAAAAACAAGATGCTGGCTAAAAAATCTTATGGAGAAAAGCTTGGAAATGATATGCTTATGGAGGGCTTTGAAAAGATCTGACATGTTCTTGGGCCTCTGGCAAGGCCGTGCACACGCACAGGAAAAACGTGAGAAAACCCCAGTATCTTACCTCTGGCTCATCTTGAGGCCCTGTGTACGCCCCTCAGCAAAGGGTTGAAACATAGGATCAAAGCATTTAGACATTTCTGCTCAATCACTGAATTTGCCTGTCAATGCAGGAGACACATTTTTTAATCTCTGGGTTGGGAGATCCCCTGGAGAAGGAACTGGCAACCCCCTCCATCCTGGGAAGTCCCTTGTCAGAGGAACCTGGCAGGCTACAGTCCATGGGGTCACAATGAGCTGGACATGTCTAAACAATAAGAACAACAAGCTCAGTCTTTACCTGAACACTGAGCTAACCCAGCAGAGACTGTAGTGACCACACAGGACTGTGAAGATGGACTTGACAGACTTGCTGCAGAAAAGTCAATGAGCAGACACAGCGACAACAACGAAATGAACCCTCGGTGGTGGGTAGAGAGCAGATTTCACCAGTGAATTCCTATAAACATTTAAAAAATTAATATCAGTTCTTCACAATCTCTTCCAAAAAGATAAGAGAAGAGGGCACACTTCCTTACTCATTCTAGGAGGCCTGTATTACATTGAAACCAAAACCAGGCAAAGGTATCATAACAAAATAAACTATAGACCAATGACATGAATACAGATGCAAAAGCCCTCAACAAAACACTAGCAAATTAAATCCAGCAACATACATGAAGCATTACACAACATAATCAAGTGGGATTTATTCCAGAAACGCAAGCTTGCTTTAACACCCCAAAATCAATCAATGTAGTACTATACTAATTTAGAAAATGTAGTACTGGTATAAAGATAGAACATCACTGTGGATGGTGACTGCAGCCATGAAATTAAAATTTGCTTGCTCCTTGGAGGAAAAACATGACCAACCCAGACAGCATACTGAACAGCAGAGACATTACTTTGCCAACAAAAGTCCGTCTCGTCAAAGCTATGGTTTTTCCAGTAGTCATGTATGGATGTGAGAGTTGGACTATAAAGAAAGCTGAGCGCTAAAGAACTGATGCTTTTGAACTATGGTGCTGGAGAAGACTCGAGAGTCCCTTGGACAGCACGGAGATCCAACCAGTCCATCCTAAAGCAAATCAGTCCTGAGCATTCATTGGAAGGACTGATGCTGAAGCTGAAACTCCAATACTTCAGCCACCTGATGAGAAGAAATGACTCCATGGAAAAGACCCTGATGCTGAGAAAGATTGAGGGCAGGAGGAGAAGGGGACAACAGAGGATAAGATGGTTGGATGGCATCACTGACTCGATGGATGTGAGTTAGAGTGGACTCCGGGAGTTGGCGATGGACAGGGAGGCCTGGATTGCTACAGTCCCTGAAGTTGCAAAGAGTCAGACATGACTGAGCGACTAAAATGAACTGAACTGAACTGATAGATCAACGGAAAAGAAGTGAGAGTTCGGAAAGAATAGTCTCTTCAACAAATAATGCTAGGACAACTGAATATCCATAGATACATATCTATATGCAAAAGAACAATGCTGGGCCCCTACTTCTCACCATACATAAAAATTAGCTCAAGATGGATCAGGGACCTCAGTGTAACAGCCAACAGTATAAACTGCTTGGGAAAAAAATAGGAGTAAATTTTCCTATTTNATCACCGACTCAATAGACATAGGTTTGGGTGGACTCTGGGAGTTGGTGATGGACAGGGAGGCCTGGCGTGCTGCAGTTCGTGGGGTCACAAAGAGCTGGACACGACTGAGTGAGTGAACTGAGGTACCTACTAGGATGGCTATAATAAAAAAGGCAATAAGTATTGGTGAGGAAATGCTGAAACTGAAACTCTCAGTTTCAGTTAGTCAGAATATAAAGCAGTTCAACCACTTTGGAATACAGTTTGTCCATTTCTTAAAAAGTTAAATATAAATTTAGGATACATTCCAGTTACCTCACTCCTAAGAATCTGCCAGAGAAATGAAATTGCCTACCCACCTAAAGATATGTACACAAATATTCACCACACCATTACTCATGATAGTCAAAAGCTGGAAACATTCTAAATGTCCATCAACTGAAGAACAAATAAATGGAATATGTTATATCCATACAATGGGATATTATTTGGAAATTAAGTGGAATGAATTTCTGATACACGCTACAACATGGACGAACCTTGAAAACAAGATAAAGGAAAGAAGCTAGACACAAGGTACATACTGCATGATTTCATGTATAGAAAATGTCTAGAAAGAATAAATCTACAGAAAGCAAATGGAAATGTTATAAAATTGGATGGTGGTGATGGTTCCATGACTACAAAAATCAACTAAAATCACTGAATTGTACACTGACAATGAGCAAATTTTATGTATGCAAATTATACCTCAATAGATCTGCTTTCAAAAATCAGACAGCTGGTAAATGGCAGCACAAAACATCAAGGAAAATTATCTTGATAGATCTATGATTATTGCTGCTGCTAAGTCGCTTCAGTCGTGTCCAACTCTGTGTGACCCCATAGACGGCGGCCCACCAGGCTCCCCCCGTCCCTGAGATTCTCCAGGCAAGAACACTGGAGTGGGTTGCCATTTCCTCCTCCAATGAATGAAAGTGAAAAGTCAAAGTGAAGTCGCTCAGCCGTGTCCGACTCTTAGCAACCCCATGGACTGCAGTCCACCAGGCTCCTCNCCGTCCCTGAGATTCTCCAGGCAAGAACACTGGAGTGGGTTGCCATTTCCTCCTCCAATGAATGAAAGTGAAAAGTCAAAGTGAAGTCGCTCAGCCGTGTCCGACTCTTAGCAACCCCATGGACTGCAGTCCACCAGGCTCCTCCATCCATGTGATTTTCCAGGCAAGAGTACTGGAGTGGGGTGCCACTGCATTCTCCAAACCTATTTAAAGAGGTAGGAAGTAGAATATAACTTGGTACTAGATTTTTTTCAACCTCACTAAGAATTAACAAAAGCTTATTTGGTAGGTGATTATATAAAGCCATCATACTTGAAGTGATTCTTTCATAAGAAGCCAATAATTATTTTTATAGCCTTCTACTGTTTTTTTGGATTTCTCAATTTTCTCTTCAGTCTATTACATTCCCTAAGATTCTGTTAAATATATAGGGTGGATATCTTTTTGGGATTTTATGTTAAACTTTGTTTTAATTGCTATAAGGGAAAGCATTCTAATAAAGAGCAAATATTTATTGTGACTGTGACATAAGAACAATCAATAAAGCCATCATACTTGAAGTGATTCTTTCATAAGAAGCCAATAATTATTTTTATAGCCTTCTACTGTTTTTTTGGATTTCTCAATTTTCTCTTCAGTCTATTACATTCCCTAAGATTCTGTTAAATATATAGGGTGGATATCTTTTTGGGATTTTATGTTAAACTTTGTTTTAATTGCTATAAGGGAAAGCATTCTAATAAAGAGCAAATATTTATTGTGACTGTGACATAAGAACAATCTCTGAGTTTCTCTGAGGACATCCAGATGACTGCTTACTGAGCGAGCTGGCATCAATCACGTATCCACAGTTACTATTTCTGTAAAATGTTAGTTACTATAAACAGTAAAACCTTCATGAATACAGATAGACTATTTTACTAAATAGTATGTGGCAGATACTTAGTTATTACAACATCCATCTGCCCTTCCACCTGTCTCCCTGCTTAGCTGGGCACATTGCTACTCAGAGAAAAGACTACATTTCCCAGTCACCCCTGGAGCTGGGTTTACCCATATGCCTAAATTTTTAGGAGAAGGGAGTAGCAAACCACTTCACTATTCTTACCTTCAGAACCCCATGAACAGTATGAAAAGGCAAAAAGATAGGACACTGAAAGATGAACTCCCCAGGATGGTAGGTGCCCAACATGCTACTGGAGATCAGTGGAGAAATAACTCCAGAAAGAATGAAGAGATGGAGCCAAAGAAAAAACAACACCCAGTTGTGGATGTGACTGTGGATGGAAGTAAAGTCCAAAGTTGTAAAGAGCAATATTGCATAGGAACCTGGAATGTAGGTCCATGAATCAAGGCAAATTGGAAGTGGTCAAACAAGAAATGGCAAGAGTGAACATCGACATTTTAGGAATCAGAGAACTAAAATGGACTGGAATGGGTGAATTTAACTCAGATGAACATTACATCTACTACTGTGGGCCAGAATCCCTTAGAAGAAATGGAGTAGCCATCATAGTCAACAAAAGAGTCTGAAATGCAGTACTTGGATGCAATCTCAAAAGCAACAGGATAATCTCTGTTCATTTCCAAGGCAAACCATACAATATCACAGTAATCCAAGTCTATGCCCTGACCAGTAATGCTGAAGAAGCTGAAGTTGAATGG
>SJYX01008046.1:195530-206285 GCA_006410675.1 Oreotragus oreotragus | reverse complement strand
AAAGCTGAAACTCCAGTACTTTGGCCACCTCATGCGAAGAGTTGACTCATTGGAAAAGACTTTGATGCTGGGAGGGGTTGAGGGCAGGAGGAGAAGGGGACGACCGAGGATGAGATGGCTGGATGGCATCACGGACTCGATGGACGTGAGTCTAAGTGAACTCCGGGAGATGGTGATGGACAGGGAGGCCTGGCGTGCTGTGATTCATGGGGTCGCAAAGAGTCGGACACGACTGAGCGACTGAACTGAACTGAACTGAACTGGGATATAAGAAAATACATTTATCATTCATTCAGTAAAGATTTATTGAGCATCTGATACACAGGACTATTGTTCTTAGTTTTGAGGATGCTAACATTTAAAAAAGATTCTGCCTTCATGTAGCTTATAGTCTTATGTATAATGTATCTATAAACTAGAATAGAATGTTATATGAGGAATAGTCACGTAATTTTTTAAACTGCATTAAATAAATTAAGAGAGATCTCCTTGCATCAGGTTTTATTACTGTCACTTCAATCCATCTTTCCCATAGCTTCTAAAATGATTTTTATTCAACCAATACATCTTGATCTTGTCACCCTTCTTCCTGAAATTCTTTCAGGAATTGCCTTCAGGATAATATTCAAACTACATAGCAAGTCATTAAAGCTCTCTATGATCTGATTCCTGTTTATCTTTTCAGTAGCACTAACTTTGTGCATCTCATATTACACCCATATTGAATTACTGCTTGTAGTTTTTTGAACACACAATGGTCCGTCCAACTTATACCTCTATACTGGTGGTTTTCTAAAAGCTTTTATTTCAACTAATAATATCCTCCAATTTAAAATTAAAAAAAAGAAAGATATAAAAATTGATATGGATAAGCACACAAAAAGCAATTAATGAAAGTCCTGAGGGAAAGTTTAAGGAGCTGGAATCATTTAGCCTAGAAAAGAGAAGATTAGGGAATATTAAAAAAAAAAAAAAACATATTCACACTGTAGTCCAGTACAGTGTCTTCTCCCCCATGCACATACATACTTACATACAATGGGGAAAATGTTTCATGAAAGAATATTTACCACCTTATATGAGGTATAGTCTGACATCTATTCTATTTTGTTAATTTTTAAATGCTGCTCAAGACACATTAAATTGATTTCATGACCTACTAATGTGGTCCAAGCCATTTGAAAAAAAACTGCTTCAGGTCTTTGCATATGTTAATGTCTGTGCTTGTTCACCTTTTCTTCTGGCTCATTCTTACCTGTCCTTCAAGGCCCAGTTTAAAATGCTCACCCTTGTCCTTGTTCCTGGATTAGGTACCCCTCTGCATTTCTGTAGTACTTCATATACAACGGGTTTCCCTGGTGGCTCAGAGGTTAAAGCATCTGCCCGCAATGTGGGAGACCTGGGTTCGACCCCTGGGTCAGGAAGATCCCCTGGAGAAGGAAGTGGCAATCCACTCCAGTACTACTGCCTGGAAAATCCCATGGACAGAGGAGCCTGGTAGGCTACAATCCATGGGGTCTCAAAGAGTCAGACACGACTGAGTGACTTCACTTCATATACAACTGCCATTCTCCATTACCATTGTCTCTTCATTGGTTTGTTCCCTCTACTTGACTGTGAGCATCTAGATGGCAGTGATAGAGCTGCTTACACACATGCCCCCACTGTCTGGGAGCCAGTGCGCAGCACCTAGAAGACTCTCAATGAACATTGGCTTATGAATTCATCCATTCTATGTTTCAGTTGACTTAATTGAGATGTCCAAGATCACAAGAGGATCCAGTCCTGACACTTTTCCCATTTGAACAAAGCAAGCTATCTCCTGAGGGAACTCTTACACATTTCTATTAACAGAGCTGTTCAGAAGCTTCTAGATTTAGGCAAGAGCACTTTTCCGTTATGGTTTAGAACAGCAGTTTTCAAACATTTTGGTCCAAGAACTCTTCACACTTTTAAAGTTAGTGAGGTTGAATTATGTAAGAGTTTACATACATATATAAATATATATGGTATATATTATTATATTTATTATTATTATTAATATAACAATATTATATTTAAATAAACACTATTTGTATATAAATATGTACTGAGAATGCAGTCCAGAATGCCTACATTCATCATAGTTATCAGTATTTATCAATATTAAAACTGAGAAATTTTAAAAACAGTATACAAGCACACTTTCCAGAAGTCATCAGAGCAATAATGTTATCACACATTATGTAAGCCTCCAGAAACTTCACTCTACGCCTGTCAAAATGAGAGGGAAAAAGACAAAGAATATCTTAGTGCTAACTGAATAAATATAACCCCACAACACTGAGCATCAACTTTGTTGTACTGCAAAAGGTATTATATTTTAGCAGAGTATCAGTCTTCTTCTCCAAAGATAAGTATCCATCTTACCTTCTTTGGAGAAGGAAATGGCAACCCACTCCAGTATTCTTGCCTGGAGAATCCCATGGACAGAGCAGCCTGGCAGGCTACAGTCCACAGGGTCACAAAGAGTCGGACACAACTTCACTTTCAACTAATCTTATGAATTTTCCCTACTACTAAAAAATTCTGCCTTATCTGTAAACTTCTTTACAACATTTAGTGAGTGAAACACCGATGCACAATTTACATTCACAGAAACAGGTACCACATTTTAGTACAGTAACATTTCCATATGTTAAAGTCTTTTCCTTGGAAAACTGCTCTCCTTTTCTTCTTCCAGCTAGTTCTTACCTTTACCTACAAGTGTCTTCCAAATATTTAAAACTATTTTTTAAAAAGTTCAGATACTTATAATCTACATGAGGAATACTGCTCTTTTGAAAAATAACTCTTAAGTTGAGAAATGTCTAGTTTTGCTCCTGCTGTTCAACAGAGACAGGTGCTGGGGATGGAAATGGTGGTCCATGCCTCAAAATCTATCAGTTTATTTACTAGAGTTGGGTAATGCCTTGACCAAAGATCAGAGCTAGATTGTTTTTCCTAGTAAGGAGTACAATCTCCCTGGTTTTCTGTTCAAATACTATATACAGCATTAAGCAGCATTATATATAAACAATACTTCCCAGGTTGCCCAGTGGGTAAAGAATCTGCCTGAAATGCAGGAGAAACACACAAGATATGTGTTCAATCCCTGGTCGGGAAGATTTCCCTAGAGGAGGGCATGGCAACCCATGCCAGTATTCTTGTCTGGAGAACCCCATGAACAGAGGAGCCTGGCGGGCTACAGTCCATTGGCTCACAAAGTCCAACACAACTGAAGCACGTGCATATATAAATAATATCCCTTGAGAATATAAATTCATGACACAAAGATCTAAATTAAAATCTCTGATGAGCACTGTCAAGTCTTTCCTGACAAAGGGGAATAATTTTGTTGAATGGATGCTTTTAGCCTAGAAAAGCACCTAAACTAGTCCTTCTCTTTTCCATCTGTTGAAGAGGTAAAATTTCCTGTACTTAATTGTGTTGCAGGTAGCGTGGCTTAGGTAATTTCCATCCCATCTCTTAGAAAAGACATGTTGATAACATGATATAGCATAGTTTGGATATCAATGCCAGAGAAAAAGGAACAGATGGGAGGAGGATGTTACCATTAAGCAAGATATAAAAAAGTACATTCTCCCATGTACTTTATAGAAACATAACTTTTTGGCAACCAGATATAATTTAAGACCTTTGATCCAAAGGCAATAATCCAAATATTTCTATGGGGCTTCCCCAGTGGCTCAGTGGTAAAGAATCTGCCTGCAATGTAGGAGACTCAGGAGATCCAGGTTTCATCCCTGGGTTGGGAAGATTCCTTGGAGGAGGAAAGCAACTAAGGATAGATAAAACAGTTGTTTTATTATTTTTATATAAAAATAATATTATGTGATTTTTAAATGAAGACTAAAACTCTTTTCTAAATAATGGTTTATGAGTTAAATCAAGGTATAACTTCCTTTTAGTTTGGAATAAAGGTGTGATTCCTAAGGTATAAGATATTTAAATCTAGGTTTCATTTTACTTTTTATATTTTCCTATGCCAAATAAAGGTTTTTTATTCTCCTTTTCCTTTTCTGAGGGAGTGATCTTTATGAAATGAAATGGAAATGTGCTCTAAAGCTTACATTCATTCTTTCTTGTCTTCTACCACCTGGAGTTTTACCAAATGTGATTCACTGAGTTATTTTCTTCTGCCCAATCCCCAATATCTTGATGTGTTTGCTTAGGTTTTAAACGACCACTAAGTTTTCAGATTTTTCTGTGCTCAGATCCAGCGGGAATAGAAGTTTTCTTAGCAGCAATAATATTAATGAAGTAAAACTTCATTGTTTATGAACTACGTATATAATTTTCTACTCAAACACACATTTCAAAGTTAAGTGTCTTCACTAGATAAACTGAGAAGCTCTAGACAGTTGAGAGACACAAGCATGCCTCATGTTGCCAAAGAAAATAAGACCTGGCAAACTACAGGCTAAGCATTAGACAGACACATAGAATCAATGTGCTTTTTCTCATGCAAAGAAAAAAAAAAATTAGATGCAAACTTTACATTGAAAACTGCATTGTTCCCCTTTAATCTGGCCACCATCCGAGTGGTGATCTGGATGTTAGAGAAGAGATGAATGGGAGACATTGGCAGGGATTGAAGCTTGGGGATGAATGTGGAAATGTAGAATGGATGTTTCTTTTTTCTGGCTTTGAGTTGACTGTTGTTTCTGTCTGTTTTTGAGAACTGATCCGAGAGGACAGGGAAGTCAGTGTGGGCGGCTCTAAGGAGCCTCCCTCTCTACAGCTGCGGCTCAGAGGATTACGGCGCTTCATCCACAAGGCAACATTGCCCAAGTAGCCTTTGAACAAAAGTCATGGATACTATTAATGATATGGTAATCCTTAATCGAGCTACCTCCCAGTAGTGATTATACTGACATGGGAAGAATATCTAAGTCGTGGAGGCAGCCCACAACAACACTGTGCCATTGTTCACCCCAGGCTTGACCAGGACTAACTTTTACCAGCATCTCTAACGTCACCTTTCCCTCTAGAGCCTCCCCAACCCCTGGCCCCAGCTCCCACTCCCACCCCATCATGGTAAAAAAGCAGCAAAGAAAACCCTGATTCTAAATCTTTTTTTTTTTTTTTAGATTTGTTTTTGCAAGTTCCCACACACATTTACTGTTCTCTCAAAATTCATGCTGTCAACTGTCTCTAGGAACCATTTCCATCTGAGAACAAGACCACACAAAGGTTAGTTCGGTAGGTCTCAGTGAAGATGTTTTAATTGTCTGACAATAGATTCTTCTATCATTTGACTTGCAAATACTGTCCTCTTGCTCTCAGATAACACGTTTAGAATTAGAGAATTTGTCAATAAATTTCCAAAATCTCCTTAATGATATTGAGATACCAGTGGCTTCCCTATTTGATGTGACTCAAATACTCTCCCAACTCAAATACTTTCCATCAGAGAAAATCTTATGACTCGTTATATATACTGTGGGACTCCCCTAAGGGTCAAATGTATTTACTCATAGACAATTCCCCTTATACAAGGACAATAACTTCTATGAAGAAATACATTTATGATTTTTACATAATTATATGTGTAGAATAAACATGTTTACATTAACCTATCAAATGATTTGTGGTGAATAAACTAATGATGGTAAAGAAATTACACTCTAACCATCATTCTGACCTAATTATTTCTTTTCCATGGATTATTAACACTTTAAAGCAATACCATTTCTCTGCCATATAAAACAAATCTCAACACTGCCAATAATATCTATAATTTTATGTATCACATAATCTTTCTAAACTACATAATAAACTGCTCAGCACACAATGAAGTTGTGACATAAAAAATCTGACTTTTATAACAAGTATCTCTGGAGAACATAATTGCTCTAAATCAATTTTTCTTTAATGCTTGAAAAAAATCTTTTGGAAATTATATATAATTTTAGCAGAACTGCCATCTTTGATGAATATGAGATATATGTATTTAACCAATACATGGCTATAAAGGACAAACAACAAACTGTATACATAGAAAAATTTTTAAGAATATTATCTCATCAATGTAAAGGTTTACATTGAACACTATGACAATTTATGAAAAATTTTAGAACCATCAGCCTATTTAACGTGTTGCTTTCTTTTATGTTAAAATTTATAATCAGCCTGTCATTTTTGAAGCTGGAGTTGGGGGAAGATGGTGAGGGCATTTCCAGATCTTCTTTTGACTTTATATAATACACTTCTAGAATATTTGGATATTTATAATAAGAATGTATTGCTTTTCTAACTTAAATAATAACAATAAGAGGCCAAAAACCATAGGTTACTTGGAATGTCTGAACTTATTCTCCTTAAGTGGTTACATTTTTTAACTTATTCATGTGAAGGTGCCATTGTGGCAAATTTAGTCACAGCAAACTTCAGAGTGAAAGTTCTGGGATTCTGATTTATGTCAAAATTGGTCACACTAATTAATACATCATGTCATATAAAAGCATAGAAGCTTTAACCTCAACTGATTTCCCTATTTCCCTCTTCCATTCCTGAGAGGAATCATAGCTGAACACTGCCACTCCTAAAATTTAAGTATAATTTTTATTATCTGGAGAGTATAATCAGAAAAGTATTAGCCTCAGAGCTAAGAGTGACAGCCCTGCATCTTAACCTCTCTGAATCTCTTATTACATCTGTAAAATGGAAATAACAATACCTGCCCTTGCCACCTCATAGACCTATGTGTTAAAGTAAATGAGCATCATTAAAATAAAACTGTAAAACCAGAAATGACAGTGATGCTCCACCACAGAGATACTTTGTGGATCTGGAGTTAAAGCTGCATATCAATTTGTTAAAAGAAAATAATAAATAAATACTTCAAATTCATATTTAACCAAGATTAGCTATTTATTCAGATCGTTCCTGCCTTCCCAGATGTTTACTTTCTGTAAACGTCAAGCAAAATGATTCATAATAACTTTTGCTCAATTTGTTAATTACATTTGTGAGAAAAATTTAAGTTCCCTATCACATTTTACAGGTGGAGAAACTAAGGCACAGATATGTTAAGAACTGGTTTACTAAAAAAAAAAAAAAAAGAACTGGTTTACTTGAAGACAACCAACGACCGAAAAAACTCCTTCTTCTCATTATGCTGCCTACTCTAACTGGAAAGGTATGCTGTCTAATTCAGCACTGTCCAATAGGAATATATTGCAAGCCACATAAGTAATTTAAACATTTCTCTCTTTTAGGGGAGGGAGTTGCCAAGTTATTTTATTTAGAGACTTAAATTTTACAAACAGCAACTTAAACATTTCTAACTGTACATTTTAAAGTTTTTAAAAAGTAATTAATTTTAATAATTTATTTTACATGGGCTTCCCAGGTAAATTTAGTTTATGTAACTCAATGTATCCAAATAATTATCATTTCAACATACAATTAATATGAAAATCATTAATGAGATATTTTAACATTCTTTTTTAGTGCTAAGTCTTAGAAATCTGATATTTTACAGTTAAAGAAAATTTCAGTCTAAGTTTTCAGTTGGATCTAAGAAGTCATGATAACAAGTGACCAGAAAACATTATTTCTTTGCAATCTCAAATCTTTTATTTTATGTACTCGACAGCTACATATAGCCTTACTGGTTAGTGCAAATGTAATTACTCCTACTTATTGTCCACAGAGGCAGGGTAGTATTACAAATCAGTCAGGCTGGTTTGTACACTGGCTCCACCACTGCTAACTGGGTAACAATGGGCAATGGACTTCCTATGCCCCAGGCTTTTTATATGTAAAATACCCAATACAGTTATTATAAGAATGAAATGAGTTAATTTTCTCTTTTTGGCTGCAAGGTATGTGGGATCTTAGTTCTCTGGTGAGTTACAGCTGGAATTCCAGCTATTTCAAATCCTAAAAGATGATGCTATTAAAGTGCTGCACTCAATATGCCATAAATTCGGAAAACTCAGCAGTGGCCACAGGACTGGAAAAGGTCAGTTTTCATTCCAGTCCCAAAGAAAGGCAATGCCAAAGAATGTTCAAACTGCTGCACAATTGCACTCATCTCACACATTAACAAAGTGATGCTCCAAATTCTCCAAGCTAGGCTTCAAGAGTACATGAACTGTGAACTTCCAGGTGTTCAACCTGGATTTAGAAAAGGCAGAGGAACCAGAGATCAAATTGCCAACATCCATTGGATCATAGAGGCTTCCCTTGTAGCTCAGTCAGTAAAGAGTCTGCCTGCAATGCAGGAGACCTGGGTTCAATTCCCTGGTTGGGAAGATCCTCTGGAGAAGGAAATGGCAACCCAGTCCAGTATTCTTGCCTGGAGAATCCCATGGATGGAGCCTGGAGGGCTACAGTCCATGGGGTCACAAAGAGTTGGACACGACTTAGCGACTAAACCACCACCGCTGCCATCACTGGATCATAAAAAAAGCAAGAGAATTTCAGAAAAAACATATACTTCTGCTTTATTGATTATGCCAAAGCCTTTGACTGTGCAGATCACAACAAATTGTAGAAAATCCTTCAAGAGATGGGAATACCAGACCACCTGACATGCCTCCTGAGAAATTTGTACACAAGTCAAGAAGCAACAGTTAGAACCAGACATGGAACAATGAACTGGTTCAAAACTGAGAAAGTAGTCTATCAAGGCTGTATATTGTCATCCTGCTTATTTAACTTATATGCAGAGTACATAATGTGAAATGCAGGGCTGGATAAAGCATAAGCTGGAATCAAGATTGCCAGGAGAAACATCAATAACCTCAGATATACAGATGACACCACACTTATGGCAGAAAGTGAAGAGGAACTAAAGAGCCTCTTGGTGAAAGTAGAAGAGGAGAGTGAAAAGGCTGGCTTCAAACTCAACATTCAAAAAACAAAGATCATGGCATCCAGTCCCATCACTTCATGGGAAATAGATGGGGAAACAATGGAAAGAGTGAGACTTTATTTTCCTGGGCTCCAAAATCACTGTAGATTGTGACTGTTGCCATGAAATTAAAAGACACTTGCTCCTTGGAAGAAAAGCTATGACCAACCTAAGCAGCATATTAAAAAATAGAGACATACTTTGCCAATAAAGGTCCATCTAGTCAAAGCTATGGTTTTTCTAGTAGTCGTATACGGATGTGAGAGCTGGACTATTATAAAAGAAAGCTGAGTGCCGAAGAATTGATGCTTCTTAACTGTGGTGTTGGAGAAGACTCTTAAGAGTCCCTTGGACAGCAAGGAGATCCAACCAGTCCATTCTTAAAGAAACCAGTCCTGAATAATCATTGGAAGCACTGATGCTGAAGCTGAAACTCCAGTACTTTGGCCACCTGATGCAATGAACTGACTCATTTGAAAAGACCCGGATGCAGCGAAAGATTGAAGGCAGGAGGAGAAGCGGACAACAGAGAATGAGATGGTTGTATGGTATCACCAGTTTGATAGACATGAGTTTGAGCAAGCTCCAGGAGTTGGTGATGGACAGGGAAGCCTGGTGTGCTGCAGTTCATGGGGTCGCAAAGAGTCGGACACAACTGAGTGACGAAACTGACTGACCCACTTAAAAGTGAAGGGAATAGGCCAAGCTGACATCAGCTATATCTTTATTACCCTTCTACTTCCCTCTTTCGCCACCTCCCACTATTCCTCTGGCCTCTGCATGTTCAGGAACCCCAGCCCCCAGCCCCCCGCCTGGAGTACCCTGCTTGAGTCTTTCTCTATAGGCTCTGAACTTTTTAAAATGCTCTGCCTTCTTCACTTCATTTTCTCAGGCACCTGATCTTAACTTTTTAAGGTAAAGACTACTTAGCAGGTTAACTTACCTAACTAAGGTAGCGCTCCCAAATTATGCTATGTGAAAAACTAGCTTCTAATGGAGAAGGCAATGGCAACCCACTCCAGTACTCTTGCCTGGAAAATCCCATGGATGCAGGAGCCTGGAAGGCTGCAGTCCATGGGGTCGCGACGAGTTAGACATGACTGAGTGACTTCACTTTTACTTTTCACTTTCATGCATTGGAGAAGGAAATGGCAACCCACTCCAGTGTTCTTGCCTGGAGAATCCCAGGGATGGGGGAGCCTGGTGGACTGCCATCTCTGGGGTCGCACAGAGTTGGACACGACTGAAGCAACTTAGCAGAAACAGCAGCAGCAAGATGCTCCATGAAAGAAAGTTTGTTTGGAAAATGCTGTATACTAAAATCACATTGTAGCAGATGCTACCTTTAGATAAGGCCTACCCAATCTCCTCCCAGCCCGGCACCCTTTGACACTGAGGGGTTTTTACTTAAAAGCACCTAGGACTCAGCCTAGGATATTCTCTGACAGACAACAAGGTCTGCCAGAATCTGGGGGGAGCCAGGGTATTTACAGCATGGGTGGCTGCGTCCTGTGCACATAGCGCGGCTGAGAGGAACTACCCCACATCCGGGGTCAGGGGCAGGAGCCGGGAGGACCCTATGCTTTAGGGGCACCAGCCAAGAAGAGTTACCCCACGTCGGAGGTCGGGGCAGTGGCCGAGAGTGCCAGGCTGTGACGGCACAGGAATGGCTGAGAGGAGCTATTCCGTGTCCGAGGTCAGGGGCGGTGGCCGAAAGTGCCAGGCTGTGACAGTGCAGGAGCAGCCGAGAGGAGCTACCCCACGTCCAAGGGCAGGGACGGCGGCTGAGAGGAGCTACTCCATGTCCAAGGAGCGGTGGCTGCGCAGGAGGGCCTAGAGGAGCTATTCCA
>SJYX01008046.1:147143-173565 GCA_006410675.1 Oreotragus oreotragus | reverse complement strand
ACAGAGCCGGTGTGAACACGGACTCAGCCAGAGCTTTTGGAGTAACAAACAAAGCAAAACCCAGTCTTTCTTTTCATTTACGAAGGGATTCATTCAGAGAATCCAAAGCTCTGCTTTCTAACTGCAGAAAACCTGGAGCTCAACACAAAACTGGGAACCAGAAGGAACTGGCAATGAAACACAGTCCTTCCTCAAATACTCAGGGTCTGATCAGCCCGCCTCTGCCGTAAGGAATGGCCTCACTCCAGCATTTTTAAGAGAAAACATTTTGCTTCTATTTCACTTTCCAAGCGGGTATAAAATCTACTAAAAGGAATATGAAGAATTAAAATAAGTAAGCTCACTCACAAGAGACACTCCCCAATATGATTTCTGGTTGCTGAGATTATTCAGCCCATTATTTCAAAGTGGCGAAATTCAGAACAATCTGAGAAGAGAATTCAAAAGCAGCAGCTACATTCGCTGATAGGCTCATGTGAGATACACACACCTACAACATCCCCTCCCCCACCGTTTTTCAGTGTATACAGGAAGGGGCCAAGACCCCCGATCAGCACAATAACTTATTTTGTACATTACAGTGCATAGAATGTAGTATAAGCAGGAAAAGGCTGCCTTCAACAGCTCCCAACGCAGGCCTCTGGCCATCCCCTCAGGCAGTTCCGGTTGATGTCTCCGTTCAGTAGAATCAGTCCATGCTCCCTCTATGGATATTTGGGGTCGTCAGCCACCTCCTGTGCATTGCTTTGAGTTTCATGGTCTTCTTTGATTCCAAATATGATTCGATCCTTCTCTCCCTGCTGACAGTAGCTCGTGATGCACCGGTGGAGGCCTCACGCATCCCTGGTAGAGCTTTAACTTGAGCCCTGCCCACTGACCCTGGAGCCCCAAAGCTTACCAAGTCGTTATTCTTTCTGCTTGAGCAGGGCTGTCATTTCTCTCTCTACAATTCTTTCCTAAATTGTATACTTTCTCTAGCAGAAGGTCTCTCCATACTTTTAACATATAAGTTTCTCTTAAAGGTTACTGTATGACAGATTATGACAATATCAATACATCCAAACCTAAACTTCTAACAATATACTGTATAGTCTATTTTGAAATAATGACAGTTCATCTTGGACTTTATTCAAGAGAGCTTACAAAGATACCCCTTACTCATGAAAGTATGAAAGTGAAAGTTGCTCAGTCCTGTCCGACTCTTTGTGACCCCACGGACTATACCGTCCATGGAGTTCTCCAGGCCAGAATAGTGGAGTAGGTAGCCATTCCCTTCTCCAGGAGATAGCCCAAAGATAGCATTTTAGCACAGATTTGGTGTGTTTAAAAAAATTATCTGTCACCCAATAACTTTATTCTGTCCTCAGCGTATAAACTAGACTCTGATATTTTTTCCTGAGGACAAAAAAATAAGTTACTGTCAGTCTTGACATTTTGAATTCTGTAACAGACAATGTCTTGGGTTTTGTTTTGGCTCCATACATTTTAATGCATATAACAACAACAACAAAGTAGCTTTTCTTTTAATAGTTGTTTATTTTGCTGCACCAGGTCTCAGTTGCAGCACACAGGATCTTCAGTCTTCATTATGGCATGTGGGATTTTGTTTTGTTTTTTTTAGTTGCAGTATGCAGGATCTTCAGTCGCAGCATGTAAACTCTTAGTCGAGGCATGCAGGATCCAATTTCCTGACCAGGAATTGAACCTGGGCCACCTGCACTGAGAGTGTGGAGTCTCAGTCACTGGACTACCAGGGAAGTTCCCCAGAGTAGCTTTCATTCTTATAAGGGCTTCCCTGGTGGCTTAGCTGATAGATCTTGGGGTCAGGAAGATCTCCTGGAGAAGGAAGTGGCAACCTGGTTCAGTATTCTTGCCTGGAGAATTCCATGGACAGAGGAGCCTGGTGGGCTACAGTCCATGGGATCTCAGAGTCAGACATGATTGAGTGTGCATGCATACATACTTGTAAAATAAACAGAAATCCCATTATCAAAATCCTCCTTTTCTGTTATTTAGCAGTTTTAAAATATCAAAGCACAGTATAATGTTTTCCTTTCTCCAAGGGGGATATGTTCCAAGAACCTCTGTGGATGCCTGAAACCACAGAAGCCTATATATGCTGTATTTTTTCCCCTATCATACTTACCCACTTTAAAGTATAATTTATAAATTAAGCACAGTAAGATATTCACAATAACTAATAATATAGAGCAATTACAACAATATTCTGTAATAAAACTTATGTGAATGTGATCTCCCTCTGAAAATACCTTATCGTTCAAATTTAATGCCTTTTCCATCTTAACTAAGTATTTATCGTGCACTGATTCCTGGCCATAATTTTAGCAACCTGAGGTGTGACTGCAAAACTAGCACAAATTTATTCTTCCTTCTTCACAATTTCATGGATACAAGATACACTCTTACCATAGATCTTAGAAACCTCAGCATACAACGTCTTTTCTTTCCTTATTATGTCAAGAATTTTCATCTTTTCATTTAAAGGACGCACTTTATGACATCTCTTAGTAGTAGTAAAGTCGCTAAGTCGTGTCCCACTCTTGTGACCCCATGGACTGTACCCGGCCAGGCTCCTCTGGCCACGGGATTCTCCAGGCAAGAATACTGGAGTGGGTTGCCATTTCCTTCTCCAGGGGATCTTGCCGACCTAGAAATCAAACCCGGGTCATCTCTTAGGCATATCAGAATTGCCAGCATCACTACTCTTTGTGTTTTGGTCCATTATCACGTAAAGTAAGGGTTACTTGAATACAAGCACAGTGATACCTTGACAGTCAATCTGATAACCAAGACAGCAGAGGGACTAAGAAATGGATTACACTGGACAAAGGGATGATTCTTGTTCAGGAAGGGCAGAAAGGATGGCGAGAGATGCCATCACACCCCTCAGACCAACGAGCAAACTATTAAAATTAATAGTTTACTTCTGAAATGTTCCATTTAATATTTTCAGACTGGGGTTGACTTTTGGTAACTGAAACCATGGAAAGTGAAACTGTGGATAAAGGGGGACTACTGTTATCTGTGTATAGAATGCAAGAAGTAATAAAAAGTAAAGATTCAGCAAAAAATAAACCACATTTGGATTCTAACTATCTTAATGGTGATTTAGCAATCAGACTTTAAGTGGGTGGCTTTTTCAGGAAAGCTAAAGGACTTAAATAAAACTGTGGTGTGAGACCTCACACTTCATGAAGGTAACTACAATAGGAAAACCTAAAACTGAAGTGTTTATATACCAATTATTTTTTAGCTCTTCAGTAAGGACTTTGTAATATTCACTAAAAGACATTCTTCAGAAACTAAAAAAAATAAAAATAGATTCCATATTAGCTAAATATATTTGGAGTAGAGATAATATTATGTCTGCTATTGTTCTGGAATAGTTACCTACTCTAGTATTCTGCCTGGAGAATTCCCATGGACAGAAGAGCCTGGCCGGCTACAGTTCATGGGGTCGCAGAGAGTCAGACATGACTGAGAAACTAACACTTTCATTATAAATTTAGGTTTGTTTCATTGTATTCTAGCATTTATTCTTCAACCAAATACCTGGGGATGTGACCATATATTTTCCTAATTAAGCTATGTTTAACTGGATACTTAAATTATTTCAGTTGATTAAATCACACTTAATATTCAAAAAGTACCTAAGAACAATACTCTTCTTTGAAGAAGTATTTGGTGATATGATAGTTCTTATGACTTTAATTTCTTACATCAAGATTTTTTTCAAACTAGAACATTTTATCTTTAAAACACAGGCAAGGATATACAATGCAGGAAAAAAGTGTTCTTCATCATCCCTGTTCCCCTCATTACTGTCAAAATCTTTAATACCATGTTCTCTAAGAAAACATCTGTGTACTATTATAAAGTAAGTTCTTGGGTTCCAGAAAAAGTATCTCCAGCCTTTATCCCAAAATGGAGAAACAATAAAAGCTAATGTTCCAGAAATATACTTTTTTAACATTATTAGATGCTAAAACAAAAGCATTAATATTTTTTTTTAAGTGTTTTTTTAAACACTGGAAAACATACTAACCCAGATCTGGAACATAACATACCTGCTACCTGTCCTGAATAATATATATTGTCTTTTCTCCATCTTGTGCTTCAAAGTCAAGCTGAACTACCTAGGAGATCCATGAAATTGAGCTGGAAGTGTTCTTGGGACCTGGCAGAACTAAGCCTAAAATATGAGACTTTGTAATTCTTGTATTGTCAGCCACAACTGGTCAGGGTCACTCCAAGTCTTCAGAGGACCTCCCAAGTGCTTTGTGTGCCATATCACCTAGATAGATAGATAGATAAAGAGATCTATATGTATCTGATGGGATTGCTGTTTTTTATTTTTTAAATCAAGCTACCGTCAAAGGACTGACAATGAAGCTTCAATACTTTGGCCACCTGACATGAACAGCTGATTCATTCGAAAAGACCCTGATGCTGGGAAAGACTGAGGGCAGGAGAAGAAGGGGGAAGGCGACAGAGGATGAGATGGCTGGATGATGAGATGGTTGGATGGCATCACCAACTCAATGGACAAAAATGTGAGCAAACTCCAGGAGACAGTTAAGGACAGAGAAGCCTGGTGTGTCAGAGCCCACGAAGTCACAAAGATTCAGATAGGACTTAGCAGCTGAACAACAACAACCCTCAAAAAGAAAGATATTTGATATTGTACGGCAGTTCTTTTCTTTCACTAACCAAAAGGAACAACCAGCGAAGCACTCTGAATAATGGCTTTTTTCCAAAAAGGAATCTCAGCATGGGTAATAAAGTGGAAAGTCCTGGGTTTCAGTTACCAGTTTTGACACACTAGATGTGAGATTTTAGCAAGTTTCTGTCTCTGACACATTGCTTTTTCATTTGTGAAATAAGCAAGATAATCACACTTAACCTACCAATCTACAGGATTTTTGTAGGGCCAAACTAGTTAATAAATATATAATAAAATTACTTTATAAATTCTAAAGCAGTTTTTTGATGTCAGACATTCATAATATTAACAATACCATTGGGTGAAGTCTGCATTCACTTCAACAAAATGAGTGACAGTGGGTGGCTAGTTTCCTCACACTCCCTTTGCATTCCCCGTTCCTCCAGACATAGTAAAACTTGGTTTCTGCAGAATATGACTTAATTTGAGTTACTGGGAAACAAAGCAATTAGCCCAGACAGGATACAGCTGAAGATTTGTGCGAAAGAATGATGAGATGCTTGATTGTGAGCAGGTGTTCTCCCTAGATTATCTAACCTGCAGTTGATTAAATTTGGAAAATATGGCTTGTTCCCAAGTGAGTAAACCTTGGGGTCTTAGCTTTTCGAGATTGGGAAGGCCTCAGGAAGGCCCTGTGGGACGTGATAAGGGAGTACTAAGGGCCTGGGTGGAAATCTTACCTTGAAGAAGTCTTGTTACCGCACACAAGCCCTTTGCCTGAAGTAACAACAGGACGACTCCAGTCAGTGCCTGACTTGTAGGAGGAATATAAAAATGTGCAGAGATGGCCTTAGGGCTCTGGAAGAGCTCTTGCCGCAGGGCATGCTGGGAAAATAGGAACGCTGGGAAAGTGCGAGGCATGCCGGGAAGAGAAGGTGCAGTGCATTCTGGGAAAGGTGTGGGGGTGCGTGTTGGGAAGTTGCCATGCTGACCTTGAGAGGACGGACGGAATGGAGGGCCATGGGACGATTCTGGAATAGAGATGGCCAAGGAGCAGCAGTGTTCATTTATCTCAGAAGTGAAGTTACCCTAGTAGTGTCCATTTTAGAGTGCTTTCGTCAGACAAGACAGCTTGGCTCGTTTCCAATTAGCCTCTCTTCTCCAAAGATGTGTTTCTTCCTTTGGGTTTCCCTACCCTACTACCTCAGCTTGGTCGAGATGGGCAAAAAGGGACTTTGCTGTGGCTTCTTCCGTTGTCCCAAGTGTTAACGATCCCCACCTGTACTGACATCCTCATTATGGCTGTTTAAAGCCTTCTCTGCCTTGGACTCTAATTTTTTTCAATACTGTGGGGAGAAATGTCTCTGAAGTTTTATTTGTCCACCCGAAATGGATAGTACGGGCCCTCAAAAGTTTCCAAAATTATACTTTAAGTCCCAGTGTAAGTTTTTTCATTTTAGACAAATTCATTTTATGCTTGTATGAATTTGAGACAGAGGCTCGACCCTATTTGAGTGGATTATAGATGAAATCCTATTAAATAGAACTCTGTTGGACCTGACTGCAATATGCAGACAAATTGGAATATAACTTCTGGGTCATTTTGAACAAGACAAAAGCTAAAGGATTTAACTTTTTCTTTCTAGTGATTGTTCCCTCCTAACTCTCAGGTCAGATTATCATTACTCTCTTTTTCATATGTAACCCAATCTAGTTAGTTCAAAATTTAGGACAATTAGATCCATCTGAAAAGGGTGATCATTGCAATCTAGTTAGCTTTTTCTCTTCTAATGTTTTCTTAAAATCTGATTTAAAATATTCTGTTAAGTGTAGTTTGGTATACTTATAAAATGTTTCTTGCTTTCCCTTTCCTCTGTGATTTGTGGGAAGGATTCTCTTTAAGTTAAAAGCAGTTAGAGTTGCTTTTTGAAAATTACAAAATATAGCAGATGAGTTGAAGGGAATAATTCAAGTTATACAGAAGAAAATGATCATTGAAAAAGTATTAAGTACATCAATAGGTAAATCATATTATGGATTATGTCTGTAAATATAATAAAGAACATCTTTATAATCATAACCATCTTCTATTAAAAGTCTATCAGTTGTCATTTAAAATGACAAACATTTTTAAATGGAATTAAAACCTTTACTTTGGAATCACCACTTCACCATCCATGGGATTTTCAAGGCAAGAGTACTGGAGTGGGTTGCCACTTCCTTCTCAAGGGAATCTTCCCAACCCAGGGATCGAACCCAGGTCTCTCACATTGTAGACAGACGCTTTACCATCTGAGCCACCAGGGAAGTTGATCATGGATAAAAATATAGATATAAATATAGAGTGTAAATTAATTCAGTGTTACGTTTTACTGCAATATATTTCTTCAACTTTACATATCTTATTTCTTCTTTGTGATACAATTTATTTCTATATTTGTTATTGATTTTTTTAATGCATAATGAAAATTATATGAATTTTATAAAAAAAAATTTTGAAAAGCCCCAAAATGTAATATAAAACATAACACCCTTCCACAATAAAGTTTCCCTCACTCACTCAGAAATAACTACCCTTGACTGCTTGCTTCATCCTCCAGATTTTTTATCATATGTATACTAACATATGTTATTATTTTAAAATAAAATTATACTTCAAAAATTATTCTGTCATTTTATTTTTCCACTAAATCAGCCTCAGATAGCTGTGTTAACATTTGTATACTTGATTCTTTTTGAAAGCCTTTATAGTATTCCTTGTGTGGATGTACCATAGTTTATAAAGCCATCCCCTTGGTCTTGGATATATTGGCACATCTGATTTCTTTTTACAATTCAGTCTCTTGAACTGTGTCCTTTTTCTTTTCCATTGCGAATCACCACTATCCCGAATCTGGTGTTTTCTAACGACCCAGGACTACTTTATTCCTTTTTCACTTAGCCTATTTTCCAAAATGTTTTTCTGACTTTAGGTCTTGTCCTTTCCTTTTGAATTTTGTGTTTTTATCTTTTTTTTCCATTAGGAACAAAGATCTTCTTTTACAAAAAAATCTCTCCTCTCTGGTATCAGTGTGCTCTCCTCACACTCTTTCCAACCCCAATGGTGAAGAGAGAAAAGCGCTGAATATTGGGTTTCTGATAAGAAACTAGGGGCTGTTACCAGCAGGGAGCCTTGTCAAGATTTCCCTCATTCTGAGCACTCCATTCCCACGTGAACGACAATGAATGGAGGTTTCACCCGCCCACCCCACATTGTTCAAGTTGTCCTTTGCCCTTTCTGTCAAATCTTGGCACCCAGGAGACAGCAGAACATGTACTGAATTCAACCCTGGCGAGCCACGGATCAATATCACTTGACTCTTCTTACCCACTAGTTGTTCTCTTTCTATGCCTGACGTGGAGTGAGGCCTGTGCTATTCTTTGTCATGGCCCCTGCTCAGTTGGCCCAGCTAACCCCTGTAGGGTGGGATGGCTCTCTCCATCCCCTAGGCAGGCTGCCACAGGCAGAGAGTAGAACAAGGACAAAGTACAAGGTTCAGTCTTAGGATACGGGTCCTCTTGCTGCTTCAGCTGCAGGCTTGGAGACTGTGCAGAAAGTTCGTATATTTTATCTTTTTGTGATCTTGGTTATCAAATACCAGTTAAGAATATTAACTATCCACTCAACTCAGAGAATACTATAAAAATGGAAATCTGTAAAGCACTTTGAAAATAAGATTCCAAAGAAATAGTTTATTATTTTAAGGCTCTTCTGTTTTTGTACCTATATTTTAATTGACTTCCTTTGTTTATATCTGCAACTCATTTTTGGTTTTCCTATAATTCATACCTATTCCTCCCCATGAATTAGTTCTTATTTATGAAACACAGTGTATTTATATTTCCCATGTGATCTTCTTTTAGCAGACGTTTTTGTGTTTTTGTTTTTGAGGGAGTATGGGGTTGGTTCAGAGAGGGAGAAAATCATAGCTGTTTTAATTTTTTTAAGCTAAAATTTTTTTTTCCTCCTATTTTATATTTGAAACACTCTCTGGAATTTTTATATGATTAATAAGGCCTTAATTTTAAGTGGCAACATTCAAGCAAGCATAATAACTTTATAGGGAGACTAAACTCCTGTCTGATAGTAAGTTAAGTGCTTAGAAAATTAGACTAATTCTTCTAAGCCATAGATAAGTTGGTCACAAAAAAACAAAACCCTAAACCAACTCAGTGTTTGAGTGACTCTGGGCCAATGTCTTAATCTCTCTGTATCTGAACCTTCCAACTGTAACATTGGTGGAACTTTGATGCCAAAGCCAATTGCCTTCTAATTATCAGATGACAGATTGTAGGATGGTTTAAATCTAAATGACACTGAAGACACCTTAGGAGAAAGTTGTCTTAATGCTTTCCAGGTTTAAAATAAACATTTTAGGAGTTTAAATGGGACAAAATTTCAGAAAATTGCAGCTCTAATCTCCTGTCATAGTTTATAGCAAAAGAGAAGGATGAGAAATTTTGTTTTAACTGTCATGAAAATTTTTTTTTTCAATTATAGAAAAACAGCCTTGGCTATGTATGTGTTCTTGTTTCCTCTTTGTTAAATAAACAGTCCATTTCTAAGCATATATTACCATCACTTCTTCTCTAATTTAGTTCTTCCTTCCCGAATACATTTTAATACCATGTCAACATATTCCAACAATAAATTATTATTTTGGCCTTTGATTCTTAAGGGGGGAAAGGCAAATTTATCCTTTATGTATAGGCCTATAACTTCTAATAAATTATACACAATCTCATAATTCATCTCGGTCTGAAAAATCAAGATCATCTGAGTTTTCAAATGTAACACTTCACTGTAATAAAAGAGAGCCCAGTGACTCAACATGCAAAACTATACAGTAGTGAATACTGTATTGCTGATTAAAGTGATTATAATTTAACATTCCCATTGAGCATTTCATGTTTGCTGTACAAACTAGAGACTCAGACAATCAAGAGGAAGAAAGGGCCTTAGGATCTGTGACCAGTATGTTGAGCCTGCCAGTGTCCCAAGCTTACAGCTCCAGTAAACTATGGAAACCTCCCGTCTGCCGAACTGGAAGACGACAGAGCATTTCCAGAAGGGTAGTTTAGTAGTTTGTCGCTCAGTCGTGTCTGACTCTTTGCGACCCCATGGACTGTAGCTTACCAGGCTCCTCCCTCCATGGGATTCTCCAGGCAAGAGTACTGGAGTGGGTTGCCATTTCCTTCTCCAGGGGATCTTCCCGACCCAGGGATCGAACCCTGGTCTCCCACATTGCAGGCAGACACTTTAACCCCTGAGCCGAGCGTAAATAGTGCTTGGATGGAGGAGCCTGGTGGGCTGCAGTCCATGGGGTCGCTAAGAGTCTGACACGACTGAGTGACTGACTTCACTTTCACTTTTCACTTTCATGCATTGGAAAAGGAAATGGCAACAGCCCACTCCAGTGTTCTTGCCTTGAGAATCCCAGGGATGGGGAGCCTAGTGGGCTGCTGTCCATGGGGTCACACAGAGTCGGACACGACTGAAGCGATTTAGCAGCAGCAGCAGCAATGCTAATCACTAGGATAAGGTTCCAAATAACTACATGGTTTTAAGGAGGAGATCTGAAATGAGTGGGACCAACAAAACAATTGATTACATGTGAAATTATACATCAAGCCTTTACATAGACCTGCCAAAATCTATATTCAGCATATCTAAAAATAAAATGACTCCAGAACATGGACAGAGCCTTCATGAAAAGCGTGAGATTGGGAGTTAGACAAACCTCTCTTAGAATCCTAGCTCAGCTACTTACCAGTTGTGTGATCTCACTCAAGACATTTAATTTTTCTGAACACCATTTTCCTTATCTGAGTATCTGAATAAGGAGGACAAAATTATCTACTTCACAGAGTCACCATAAAGAGTATTTATTTTAGCTCAGTGCCTGGAATATAGCCTGCAGAAGAATGTTCCAGAATTATTACTGTTAAGTTTCCTGATCGGCCTTTATACATCTACTATCCTACACATACACACATAGTTGCCACACAGGCAACCAGTCATGCCTATGTAATGGAAGTTCAGTGAGCACTCTGAACCGATGAGGCTCAGATGGGCTTCCCTGGCGACAATATTTCATGTGTTACGTGCAGGCACCAGGGAAACAGAGGACCTTGGGAGCTCCATATTTAGTGATTTCCTGGATTCTGCCCTGTGCTCTTCTTTCCTTGGCTTATTTTAACCTGTATATTTTCCCCCAAATGAGCTATAACCATGAGTATAACCACTTTTCAGGTTTTTTTTTTTTTTTTTTTTGAGTCCTGCTAGCAAATTATCCAACCTGAGGATAAATTGTTCCTGCTAACTCTGCAGTTTCCCAAACTCCCAAGCAGTTAGCTCTAAACTTCAGCAATACCATAAATGTGACTTTTTTTAAATTGGTACCTTTCCCTTATTTACTATGTATGCATGTGTGTGTACACATTTGTGTGTCTGTGTATGTAATCTAGTTACACACATATACCCCCTCCTCAATGTAACACAGTGTTTTCAATGCTGTGAAAGAAAGAATCTCTTAAAAAAGGAAATTTTGGAAGCATCTTAATATTTTGTACCCCAAATTTTTTAAAGTAGATCTTTATAAACTTAGAAAAATATGGGAAAATGAGCATCAACTACTTAACAGAAGTAGTCTAGGTGAAGTGGGGAGAGAGATGATGACAGAATTGCCATTTATTCTCTATAAATATCTGTTAAGTGGTATGAGTAAGAGTCACTTTTATGTTTTTCTGAATTTTTCAAATTAATGAAAAATAAGCATATTCTGGGCAAATTTAGAAATATATACATGTATGAAAATTTATGTTTATTAGGAATTCAGAAATATAAGAAGTTCACACTTACTACTTTATGGTCACAGGAAACAGAAAACAATTTATTTCATTTATACACATAGTCTTGTTACAGAGAAGAAAAAGAGAGTAATCAAATCTTTTAAGCATAAAACCTTTTCTATCAGTATAAAATTCTGTGAAGGAAATATAATGAAAAATAAGATGCCAAGGAGGAAAAGGAGTGATATTAAGTATCCCACTGTAAAAGACAAGCTCATTTTGGAATTTTTAAACGATGATGACTACCAAACCCCCACGATATTTTGTATTCAACTATATTTATTTAAAAGAATGATATAAATTTTATTTTAAAATTTCAGTATTTACACTATGGCAGAAGTACGTCTCTTTAGATATTTAAACTTTTGTTGAATAACTTTATACATAAACTTAAAAGTTTGTGGAGGGTGTATATGATTTTAAAAATATTTTAGGCGTACACGAGTGAAAGGTTTGAAGGCCATTCACATTCGGGGATCTGTGGGAAAATGCAATACTATTTAATCTAAGCCAAGGATACTCTGCCACCTAGTGGCTTAGAAATTTTATGCTCAGTCGAGTCCTATTCTTTGCCACTCCATGGACTGTAGCCAGCCAGGCTCTTTGGTCCATGGAATTCTCCAGGCGAGAATATTGGAGTTGTCTTCCATGTCCTCCTCCAGGGAATCTTCCAGACCCAGGGATCTTCCAGACCCTGCATCTCCTGCATTGCAGGCGGATTCTTTACTCGCTGAGCCCCCTGGGGTTTGAAATTTTACTAGACAGGAATAAAAACCTCTCCTCAGGTCAAGCAAGACGAAGAACTGATTCATAATACAGAGAATCAGGGAGATGAATTACTTGATGACAAAATATGATACAGAGAAGAAAGCCAGAAAATTATCATTGGTATTTTTTTATGAGGTAGAAAAATTTGTAAAATCTCTCATCTAAGATCAACTGATATCAGAAATACTTAAAATGATAGTTCATATAGTTTTCTTTTGTGAACTTGACTAAAGCAACTTTTCTCTGTTGTTTTATTGTGGAGAAACAAAAAATTTTTATCCATTTCTGTGCACTGTGGAAAATTAAAGTTACCAAAGATTCCCTACTTTATTGAAAAAGTATATATGTAATTCTTATCACTTGCTTTCAATGCCTGTTGACTAATGCTGTTTTAATTTGTAAGTATTTCTGTAAAAAATAAGTGAAAACAAAGAAATATGGACTTTGTCACAGTAAATCAAGTAACTATATTTCTTACTTCTGGAAAATCATTCTCAAAATTATAACATAATAGAACTTTAAGTTTATAGGATATGTCATTTGAATTTATATGTTTTCTCCTACCATAGTTTCTAGATAACTTGGAATAAGCAGAAGGAAAATTGTATCTTCAAGAAGTAGCTTTACAATCTTCAACATTCAGACTGAACTGCAAATGACTTTGGAACTCACCATCACATTAACAGAAGTGCCTGTTGACATGCATTTCTATGATGTTTCTGTCCAAAAATATTTCTACTTTAATTCTGTAAATAATGACTGGTTTTGTAATTCCCTTAGAGGAGAAAGGAACTGTAAAAACAAGTAGGATATCCGCCTTCATTAAATACTTGAAAGTGGTCAAGAGTGAGAGAATATCAGATTGAAACACATTTGCCAGCCTGACTTCTATTCCAGTTAAAGTGGAAGAAGGGCTGATATTCTCTTGTTACAAATCTAAAATGATCACTTCATGTCTCAGGATGAAAGGAGGATATGAAATCAGAAAGTCAGAAATCCAGCATAAGTTTTTTCTGTTTCACTAATTTTAAATGATTTTTTTTTCCTTTCGGTTCCTTGCTTTACCTTGGTTAATTTTTCCATTGTTTGGATTTCTTAATAAAAACAAGAATTCTCTTCTAGAAGTTGGTGGTGGTTTTTTGGTTTATTTGCTTTGTGTTTGGGGCTTGCATTATGGATGATTCTTAAAAGAAAAAGCCCAATTTGTTTAGACATATTATGTTAATAAAATGGTATCTTAATATATGTGTATATATACAGCGATACATAGGGTGTGTGAATGTAAACAAGTTTTGAAGGTATAGCTCAGCACTAAATGGAGCTAAAATTACAAAAATACACCTGCAATAGTAACTGAGAAAATTCTGAGGAAGAGTAATGAGCAGTCCTACCAGATACTAAAACATAAGGGTACTATCAGTAAAAGTGATGCTACACATGACTAGACCTTCAGTTCAGTTCAGTTCAGTTCAGTCGCTCAGTCGTGTCTGACTCTCTGCGACCCCATGAATCGCAGCACGCCAGGCCTCCCTGTTCATCACCATCCCCCGCAGTTCACTCAGACTCATGTCCATCGAGTCCATGATGCCATCCAGCCACCTTATCCTCGGTCGTCCCCTTCTCCTCCTGCCCACAATCCCTCCCAGCATCAGAGTCTTTTCCAATGAGTCAACTCTTCGCATGAGGTGGCCAAAGTACTGGAGTTTCAGCTTTAGCATCATTCCTTCCAAAGAAATCCCAGGGTTAATTTCCTTCAGAATAGACTGGTTGGGTCTCCCTGCAGTCCAAGGGACTCTCAAGAGTCTTCTTCAACACCACAGTGCACATGCATCAATTCTTCGGCGCTCAGCCTTCTTCACAGTCCAACTCTCACATCCATACATGACCACAGGAAAAACCATAGCCTTGACTAGACGGACCTTAGTCGGCAAAGTAATGTCTCTGCTTTTGAATATGCTATCTAGGTTGGTCATAACTTTTCTTCCAAGGAGTAAGCATCTTTTAATTTCATGGGGGCAGTCACCTAGCAGCAGTAAGAAAGTACATGTGCTGTACATGTGGAAATTAGTGCATGATAGCATTAGCATTGTTGAGTGAAAAAAGCAAAACATAAAAAATATATTGGCACATAGCCATTGTGTATGTGTTGCTATATAAAGGGAATGATATTTTTAAAGTTTTAGTAGATTCTTCTCTTTTGTCTTTCTGAGTAAGGGCCTGGGACACCTAAGGTATCTACTTGCCCAGGATCTCCTTTCAGGGGTAGGTGCTTTTGTGACTTAACCGATTACACTTTATCTTCCTCTTCTTCCAAAGGAGCAGATATTCCCAATATAGTTGCTGTGGAAATGTCTGACACTTTCTTTCCTAGTCTTCCTTTCAGTTGTGGATATCCACGTGACGTGGTTATAGATAATATGAGATACAGAGAAATCTAATGAAACTGCTTCTGGAAAGATTTTTTTTTTCACATGACAAAAAGGAGACAGACATGGAGAGATGTTTCTCCACTGTGCAAGCCCTCCCTTCTCTTGCCTTTCAACAGGGCTATCTGAAGTGATGTCCAGAGCAGCTGCAGCTACCCTGTGGCCTTGAGGTGCAAAACCTAGGGATGAGACACGGTATGCTGAGAACGGCAGAGCACAAGGTCTGGGCCCTGAAGGACATTATAGACTTGCCAAACCAACTCTGGACCCCGTAACCCTCAAAGCTTTTGTCTTGTAAGTTTATTAAATGCCTTCATTGTTTAAGCCGCATTTAGCTGGATATTGTCACTTGTGGCCAAAATCATTCTAACATCTATGTTATGGGAGAGAATGTCTACAGAATGACTGAGGTAATGCGCCATGACTGGTAATAAAAAACAGAATGGTGTGGAGAAAAGAGTGATTCAAACTCCCTCACCTGTTCCTCAAATATATCAGCACTCAAGGCCAGAGGACCCATGTCTACTGGGTCCCCACACAGGGAAGAAGTTAGCATGTCTGTCAGGGGCAGACGGACCATATGTTTGTCTTTTAATAAATGGCCTCTGCGGGGTGGGGAGGAGGTTAGACAAGCTCGGGGACAGTGAGGGAGGAGGAGAAGCTGTACCCCTTCCGCAATTCTCTGCCTGGGACGTGCCACCTCACCGGGTGCCCCATTCCAACTTGGCACAGCCACACAAGGACAAACGTCNTTTTTTTTTCACATGACAAAAAGGAGACAGACATGGAGAGATGTTTCTCCACTGTGCAAGCCCTCCCTTCTCTTGCCTTTCAACAGGGCTATCTGAAGTGATGTCCAGAGCAGCTGCAGCTACCCTGTGGCCTTGAGGTGCAAAACCTAGGGATGAGACACGGTATGCTGAGAACGGCAGAGCACAAGGTCTGGGCCCTGAAGGACATTATAGACTTGCCAAACCAACTCTGGACCCCATAACCCTCAAAGCTTTTGTCTTGTAAGTTTATTAAATGCCTTCATTGTTTAAGCCGCATTTAGTTGGATATTGTCACTTGTGGCCAAAATCATTCTAACATCTATGTTATGGGAGAGAATGTCTACAGAATGACTGAGGTAATGCGCCATGACTGGTAATAAAAAACAGAATGGTGTGGAGAAAAGAGTGATTCAAACTCCCTCACCTGTTCCTCAAATATATCAGCACTCAAGGCCAGAGGACCCATGTCTACTGGGTCCCCACACAGGGAAGAAGTTAGCATGTCTGTCAGGGGCAGACGGACCATATGTTTGTCTTTTAATAAATGGCCTCTGCGGGGTGGGGAGGAGGTTAGACAAGCTCGGGGACAGTGAGGGAGGAGGAGAAGCTGTACCCCTTCTGCAATTCTCTGCCTGGGACGTGCCACCTCACCGGGTGCCCCATTCCAACTTGGCACAGCCACACAAGGACAAACGTCACCGTGCTTGTAGTCAGGTGGAAGGTCTGACGCCAGCTTTAGCTGTGCCAACCTGTCCTTGGGTCTCACGTGCTGACAGGCTGCAGAGGTAACTGAGAACCTGGCTGGCCAGCCACGCTGAAGCAGCTGCCAGGCAAGGGCAGCCTGCTGCGGGGAGGGCTGCAGAAAGAAGGCTGAGCAGGCTCCACGGGCCTGCCAGCCAAACTCAGAGGGGCCACACGGCCATCAGAGGCTGGACGGCGCTCACCTTGGCCCAGAGGAGCCACCAGGAGCCGTGCCCCAACAGCAGACCCCTGACCCTCCACTGAGGTCTGAAGATTAGCCCTGACTAGAGGAGTGAAGGGCGCGGCACAGAGGCAGGGACCCAGAGGCCAGTGGGCGCGCACAAAGTGGACCCGAACATATCGGCTGAAGGTCTCATAAGCCGCTTGATCCTCATCCTGAAAGGGGCAGGGCAAAGGACAGGCTCTAGGGAGACTGATCCTTCTCATCCAAGTCAGCCTGAAACCTTTTCTAAACGAGCAGCTTAAATTACCAGGTAGCTGCTGCTGCTGCTGCTGCTAAGCCGCTTCAGTCATAGTCCAGGGCTTAAATGAAATTGGTTCCTGGATTTTTTTCTTTTTTTTTTGCCGTTATCCCACGGGTAGGGGTGGTGGAAAGGTGGGGCCAGGGCGGGTACAGAGGAAGGCATGATTCATTACAGGCAAAAGCAAAAAGCGTACGTTTCATTAACGTGAGGTAAATGTATGACCTTGCTACATATATTATTTCATTAAAAGACCTAGAAGAGTGGCCCTGGGGAAGAGGAGCTGGGAGTCTGGGAATGTAAAGGAGGAGGCTTACTTTCCTCTGAATACTTTTTGCAGTCTGAATATCTTTCTGTACCTATATTACTTTTTCAATTAAAAAATAAAAGAGTCCTCAGTAAAAAACCAGTGAAAGTAAATGGTATGGGACTTCCCTGGTGGTCCATGGGTTAAGACTCCATGTTCCCATTGCAGGGGGCACGGGTTTGATCCTAATTGAGGAACTAAGATCCCATGTGCTGTCCACACGCGTGGCTCCCACCAAAAAAGTAAATGGCACGAAAACGGTAAGTGATAGTAGATAACGCATCATTCTTTCTCATAGAAATATTTTTTAAAAGCCATAGTGGACCTGCCAAGAGATTGTATAACATGAAAATCACAACTAGCAGGTAAAGCTAAACTAGAGGTGAAGGAGGGCACCATAAATCCTCATCGAGTCACCAGGGCACAGGGAGGGACTCCTGTTTGCCACTCACCAGCTAAGCTGGACAGTCACCAGCAGGAGTGGGTACCTCTAACCTCACAGGCTAGGGTGGAGGAGAGATAGCAGGGTCAGCAGCATCAGTGAACTTGGACACCCTCTCTTTTGGCTTAATCAGGGCAACCACTTACTAGCTGGTAACTCCAGGTTAGTTACTTAACGTTTCATTGCCTCAATATCCTCATATGTCAATTGAGAATAATAAGAATAATAAAGTCACCATAGGGTTGCTGAAGGATTCAGTGTAAAGCACTCAAAGTTGTTCTTGGCATGAAGTTAGCATCTGCTGGCATGGCTATGTCTGTAACTGATTGGGTGTTGGGGTGGAGGGTGCTCAGTCTTCCACTTTCTAAGCTCGCAGAAGTGCCAGATCTCAGGGTCTGCCATCACCCCAAGCAGGAGCCTCCTAGCTGGCCTTCCTGCCTCCAATCTGCCCACCTCCGCCCTGGACGCCTGCATGCTGCTGGGTGTATGATGCCTCTAAACTGCCAATGTGATCGCCTCACTTCCCTGTTCAAAATCCATCACTTCCCACTGATTTATTGCTTATTGATTTATGGCTGCTCTGCTGTGAGCAGGCTTTCTCTAGTTGCAGCAAGTAGGGGCTCATCTCTAATTGCAGTACATGAGCTTAGTTCCCCGAGGCAGGTAGAATCTTCCTGGACCAGGGATCAAACCTGTGTGCCCTGCACTAGCAGGGCGTTTTTTAATCGCTGGACCACCAGGGAAGTCCACTCCCCACTGATTTCAGAGTAAACTTAAAACCTTTTGGTTTAGCACGCCGGGTCTTGCATTACCTGGGTGTGGGTTCCTCACTAGCCTCCTCTCCTATCACTCCCACATTCACCCTCTATTTCAGCCACTCGAAACCAGATGTCAGTTCGAAAGTGCAGTGTGTGTTTTCTTTCCTCCACTTCTCTTCACGTGCTGTTGCTGAAATACTCTCCCTAGACCCTTCTTTTTCTAGTTAGTGCATTTTCATCCTCTAAATTCAGTTTGTGTCACCTCGTCCAGGAAGCCCTCTTGGATTGTCCCATCTGATTTAGATGCCCTCCTCTGTGTTCCCATAACTCTTTCATAAAGCCCATTACATGCTCTATTATAATTGTGTCTAAATTGTAAGTTGCATAAACACTGAATAGATTTTTGGCTTGGTCTATTTATGTTCGATTTACAAATTTTACTTTATTTTTCCAATTAATTGAGCACATTCATCTAGAGCTCAGGGTGATCGTGCCCCCAACTGCACCTGCCTTCTATTGCTCCAGGTAAGGGGCCTGGAGGCAGGAGCAGGATCCTGTCTCCACTTCTCAGAGCCAGGAGCTGCCTGGCTTCACTGTCTCCTCTCTGTCACACCAGGCCATCTCCTCCCTTCTGTTGGCCAAGCTACTGCCTCCCCAGGAAATGAAATATTGGGGTCCGCCTGCTCCTGGGCCCTCAAAGCTCTACATGTTATTTTCTTGGCCATTCATGGACACAACAGGTGAGAGGGGGTGATGGGGATGACCCTCATCATGGACACTGCACTTATTCCTTAACCCAAGTCCTCTGCTGTATCGACTGGGGCCGGATTGAGGGGCAGAGGAGGGTGCTGATCCCAGTGGAAAAGAACATGCTGGATGATTCTGGTGACAGGGACAGGGACCTTCTTGTCAAAGATGGCAGGGACTCAGCAGTGCTAAGCCCTCTCAATGGCTTGTATTACTTTGCTGAGCATCTAAATCTACAGTACTAGTTACAGAACAATATTTCACAAATGTTACCATGCATTGATTCCTTAAATTAACTTACATAAATGTATACATATTCCTCCTCAGTACAAATATTCTGCAGCCCAGTTTGGGATACTTTTCTGTCCAAAGAACGTTATTTGGTCTTTTGGAACCTCACGGAGCAAGGTATTATAAAGACATAATATTTTCCTACATTTTAGACAACTGTGATCATTTATTTGTACATATAGGAACCAAGTTCCATATCGGTAATGTAAACTGACAAGGTCATAAAGTAATACGAAGTGTGAACCAGTCTCCCATTTAACAAGAATTTCTGAAGTCATTTTCACTGTGCCTTAGAGGCCTCTGTGAGGAAATCACAGTAAAACATTGGGGATAATATTTTATCCTCAAATCCTAACATGTGAAATGCTGTGTTTATGTTAGAAAGAAATTCCCAGAATGTACTGTAACTTCACACTTAGAGAAGAACTCCTACCTTCCAGTCATAAACAAAACCGAAAGCATCAAGCAAGAGGTCCCTCCCAGAGCAGATTTCAATCATCTTTTCACATCAACCAAGGGACATGCAGGATCTATCACAGGGCCCAGTCTCAAGCAAGGTTTGGAATTTCCTTTCCTGGTCCTAGCTCTTGGAGACCAAAAAAATAATCCCTCAGGGTCGGACACACTGTCAAGCTTGACATCATTTTGGGCTGGAAATCTCTGGACTTTTCTCCCCTTGATTCAAAACCAGTGCAGGTATGAAGACTGAAAATCATGCTGACAAGTAAATTAGGGGAAATGAAGTATGAATAAAAAGCAAGGAGGGAGATTCTCTGTGTCCCTCTTCAAACGAAACCCACATATAATCCAAGATTGTGTGGTACACTCCTTGACAAACGTTCTGTTGTTTGGACTACTGCCCCAGTGCCCTGGGTCAGGAGGTCAGAAGCTAGCATCTCAATTCTATATATATGTTTCTTTTTTTTTTGGCTGTGTCTTGTGGCATGCAGGATCTCTGTTCCCTGCCCAGGGGACAAACCTATGTCCCCTGCATTGAAAGTGCAGAGTCTTAACCACTGGACCACCAGGGAAGTTCCAGGAATATCAGTTCTAGCAATTACTAACTAGCTGTTTGACTCTGAGTGCCCTTCTGGGCTTCAGTTTCTCATTAATAAGAAGTAAAAAAAAAAAACACTTCGTGATTGCTCAGGGCCCTTAACCCTTAGCTCTAAAAGCACTGTTCTTTTATTTTTTTCACCAGCTAAGGAGCTATGTGTATTAAAAGTGTCTCTAAATGACAATAGGGCATGTGGTAGACTCATAATACATGTTCCTTGAACTAATTAATTAATTTGGGTACTAAGATCAAGAGGTTCTTCATTAGTGGTTATTCAATGAATTATAAATTAATGACATCTTCCTCTTTCAGACTAGGAGATGAGAGTCCTGTATAACAGCCAGGAGCCGAACTAAAATCTCGCTGGTGCTTTGCTGGTAACTCCACCTTATTGGATCTGTGTGGCCCAGGAATTAAATTCCCCCATTAACCTAAAGAATCCTTTCATCCCGCCAATAGAAGCCCCATGCCCAGAATGGAAAGTCTTGACCACATGTGGAATGCATCTTCCAAACGGAACTGAAGAAGCACAATCCCTTCTGGGTACCTTCTGAACAAAGAAATAACCTGGAAGGGTGATCATGTTTCAAAGATGAAATGGAATATTAGAAGACACAATTATTTTTAAACAGCTAACTACTGAGTAGAAAATAAAAGTGTAATAGATTTCTCTCTTCATTTCATTTAAAAAGATGAATAAAATTTTAAAAATAAAATTAAAAAGTTAGAAGATGAATAATTATTTAAAAATTCTTTAACAGACCACGTGTCTTGATGTGGGGCTTGACAAAAAAATATTATTTCTGTTGCAAGACCACATATACCCATTATATACTGGCAACTCACTCTAGTATTCTTGCCTGGAGAATTTCATAGACAAAGGAATTTGGCTGGCTACAGTCCATGGGGTCTCAAAGAGTCAGACATAACTGAGCGACTAACACACAATTATGGAGAAATACACCAAGTAACTGCTCCTTCCTTGCCCTTAGAGCAATCAAAATTGTATGTGTGTGTGTATATATATATATGTGTGTGTGTGTATGTGTATATATATATATATGTATATATATATATATATATATGTCGGAGAAGGCGATGGCACCCCACTCCAGTACTCTTGCCTGGAGAATCCCATGGATGGAGGAGCCTGGTGGGCTGTGGTCCATGGGGTCGCGAAGGCTTGGACACTATTGAGCGACTTCCCTTTCACTTTTCACTTTCGTGCATTGGAGAAGGAAATGGCAGCCCACTCCAGTGTTCTTGCCTGGAGAATCCCAGGGACAGGGGAGCCTGGTGGGCTGCTGTCTATGGGGTCGCACAGAGTCAGACACGACTGAAGTGATTTAGCAGCATATACATATATATATATATATATATATATATATATATATGATTCATTCTTGGCTCAAGGTCGAGATCAGAAATGCAATATCCAAAAAAAAAAAAAAACCAAAAAACAGTGCCAACACGGTGGTTCAATAGTACAGGCCCTGGGGTTTGACACTGAATAGACTCTGTGACTCTACAGTTTGTAACTTCTAATTCTCTCTCTGACTCTGTTTCTTCTCCTGTAAAATGGAAGATATAACTCTCACTTCACAGGGTTGTTAAGGAGTAAATGCTATGTGCTTAGTTGCTCAGTCATGTCCAACTCTTTGCAACCCCATGGGCTGTAGCCCTCCAGGCTCCTCTGTCCACGGAGATTCTCCAGGAAAGAATACTGGAGTGGGTTGCTATGCCCTCTTCCAGGGGATCTTCCCAACCTAGGGATCAAACCAAGGTCTCCTGCTTTGCAAGTGGATTCTTTACCATCTGAGCCACCAGGGAAGCCAAAGAATAAATGGTACATTGTATAAAGAGCCTAGGACAGAGTGTAGCAATCCAACAAATGGCTTTTATGACATCTGTGTTGAAGCTTACCAGAACTGGAAGAGGAATCTAACACAGGGGTCCGGCTAACAGAAGGGAAAGCTGAGAGATGATTACAAAGTAAAGCTAGGATTCATCCATTCAACAAGCATTCACTGAGAGTCCACCGTATGCCAGGTGCCATGCTGGGCACTGTGGTCAGAAAGGAGAAGGGAGGAATGAGAGCAGAGGGCAAACGGTCCCTACCCCTGGACCCTCCTTACTGTATGATCAGTGGGACAACATTTGTGTACATTGTGATGGCTGGAATGTGGAATACGTTAGAGGAATATCAATATTACTGCAGGTGTGGGGAGCATAAATAAGGAACCAACTGCCTAATAGGTGTGTGACCTTGGGCAAAACTGCTGACCCTCTCTGGGCTTCAGTTTACATCCACGTAAAATAAAGATAATCACTCGCTTTATGGTGCAAATTATGATTATGACATGAAATATAATAAAGTAGGGAGAGACCCTTCCAATGATAAAGTGTTATTAAAGTGAAAGTGAAGTTGCTCAGTCCTGTCTGACTCTCTGCGACCCCACAGACTGTAGCCTACCACGATCCTCCATCCGTGAGATTCTCCAGGCAAGAATACTGGAGTGGGTTGCCGTTTCCTTCTCCAGAGGCTCTTCCCGACCTAGGGATTGAACCCAGGTCTCCCACATTGTAGGCAGACACTTTACCATCTGAGCCACCCAGGAAGATATTAAAAGTTGGTTATTATATGTCAATGAAGTGTATTGCCATAAATCTGTGACACATTATATCTCTGGTTTGAACAGAGCTTAGACAGATTGTTTCCAGTCCCCTCTTGGAGGGTAAGGAGAGAGCCACCTACGAAGAAAGGCTTCTGCTTGGTCTCAACTGCTGAATTGAATGAAATTCTCCCTGAGGAAGAGTGGTTGGGCTTTTTTATGAGCAGCACTCATGTGGCCGTGGTGACCAGGCCACGGCTGGAGGGGCTTGGTACTTCTGCCCAGGCCTAGAGGTTGTACAAGGCAGGGGTCTCTTCCTAGCCTGCAGCTTCTTCCCCTGAAAATAGAGGTAACACCACCTACCTTTTGGAATGAAAATACTTCTCATTCCAGTCCCAAAGAAAGGCAATGCAAAGAATGCTCAAACTACCGCACAACTGCACTCATCTCACACACTAGTAAAGTGATGCTCAAAATTCTCCAAGCCAGGCTTAAGCAATACATGAACCGTGAACTTCCAGATGTTCAAACTGGTTTTAGAAAAGGCAGAGGAACCAGAGATCAAATTGCCAACATCCACTGGATCATCGAAAAAGCAAGAGAGTTCCAGAAAAACGTCTATTTCTGCTTTGACTATGCCAAAGCCTTTGACTGTGTGGATCACAATAAACTGTGGAAAATTCTGAAAGAGATGGGAATACCAGACCACCTGACCTGCCTCTTGAGAAACCTGTGTGCAAGTCAGGAAGCAACAGTTAGAACTGGATATGGAACAACAGACTGGTTCCAAATAAGAAAAGGAGTACATCAAGGCTATATATTGTCACCCTGCTTATTTAACTTATATGCAGAGTACATCACGAGAAACATTAGGCTGGAGGAAGCACAAGCTGAAATCAAGATTGCTGGGAGAAATATCAATAACCTCAGATATGAAGATGACACCACCCTTGAGGCAGGAAATGAAGAAGAATTAAAAAGCCTCTTAATGAAAGTGAAAGAGGAGAGTAAAAAAGTTGGCTTAAAGCTCAACATTCAGAAAACGAAGATCATGGCATCTGGTCCCATGACTTCATGGGAAATAGATGAGGAAAGAGTGGAAACAGTGGCTGACTTTATTTTGGGGGGGCTTGAAAATCACTGCAGATAGTGATTGTAGCCATGAAATTAAAAGATGCTTACTCCTTGGAAGGAAAGTTATGACCAACCCAGACAGCATATTAAAAAGCAGAGACATTACTTTGCCAACAAAGGTCCATTTAGTCAAGGCTATGGTTTTTCCAGTGGTCATGTATGGTTGTGAGAGTTGAACTATAAGGAAAGCTGAGCACGGAAGAATTAATGCTTTTTAACTGTGGTGTTGGAGAAGACTCTAGAGAGTCCCTTGAACTGCGAGGAGATCCAACCAGTCCATTCTAAAGGAAATAAGTCCTGAATATTCATTGGAAGGACTGATGCTGAAGCTGAAACTCCAATCCTTGGGCCATCTGAACTGACACATTTGAAAAGACCGTGATGTTGGGAAAGACTGAAGGCAGGAGAAGGGGACGAAAGAGGGTAGGATGTTTGGATGGCATCACCGACTCAATAGACATGAGTTTGGGTAAACTCCCGTAGTTGGTGATGGACAGGGAGGCCTGGCTTGCTGCGGTTTATGCGGTTGCAAAGAGCCTGACACAACTGAGTGACTGTAGTGAACTGAACCACCTACCTGAATTTTGCTGAAAGAATTAAATGCCAGGATGGCTGTAAAGGCTTAAGTACAGCATGCAGCACAAAGTCAGGGTAAGTCAAGTTTAGGGGGAGATCAGTGGCCTGCAGGGTGGCAGATACGACAACCGAATCAAGGAACCTCTGGGAACGGATGAGGGGCCAGTGTGTGTGAGTGTGTATCCGACTGAGTGCGACCGACTCAGTCGTGTCCGACTCTGTGCGACCCCATGGACTGTAGCCTGCCAGGTTCCTCTGTCCATGGGACACTCCAGGCAAGAATACTGGAGTGGGTAGGAGGCTGGATTTAGCAAGTTGATAATGAGGGTATTTCCGCGTCTCACGGATGCAGGACGAGCATCCTGTGCGCGGCCGCGGAAGCTCGGCGGCGCTGACCCTGGGACGCCTGTTGCCCGCCAGTACCTGCGGGCCGGGGCCACCGGGGGCCTCCCACGCCCCGCCCCCCCCCGCCCCCCACCCCACCCCAGAGAGCAACTGCGAGGCTCTCCGGGCACAGTCTTCTCCGGCTCGGGTCCGGCGCGCAGACCGCACTGGGGGAGCGGAAGGGGGCGCGCGCATCCCGGACCAGCGTTCCAGGCTGACCCGCGCTCTCCAGCGGCCTGTCGGCGCCGCCGGGAGTCCGCGCGCGCCGGGCTCCTGGGGCTGAAAGCCAGGCGCTGACCTCTCTCACCCGGCTTCCTCCCGGCCTCCCTGCGGCCCGCGCCGCGCCCCTGGAGCACACACCCTCAGCCGCGCGGCCGGCCGCAGGTCCCCCGGAGTCCCCTCTCCTGTTCCGAGGAGCCGGGAGGAGCTGGGCGCCGCTCCCTGCAGGGATCGGGATCGGGTTGCCACGGCAACACGCCAGCCCCAGCATCCCTCGCGGATCGCCTCTCCAGAAGCCGGAGGCAGAGGCCTGGCAAGACGGAGAGGAGCAAAGCGTGCAGGAGGTCGGCTCGGGGGGGGGGGGCACCCCTGGCTGTAAGTTTGCCGCCCCGGGCCCGAGTGCACCCCACTCCCTCCCCCAGGGGAGATGTGATCAGGACACAGCAAGAAGGCAGCCATCAGAAACCAAAGTTTTTGATATATTGGATTTGGGACTCCTACCCTCTAGAACTGTGAGAAAATCCATTTATTATTTAAGCCAAGCAGTCTGTGGCGTTAAGAATTTTCTTATGCCATCCCTCACAAACATAAATGGTGTAACAGCTGTATGAGATCTCCCTCTAGTGGCCACTTTGAGTAATGCTATTACATTCATACAATTTTTCCTGAGCGTTTATTATTCATGGCAAGCTACACGTTTGATCGCTGTGTCAATTCCATGTTCATTTTACTTTAGTGTTTCCTGCAGCAGGTAGTAAATTGGCATCACAGTCCGGAGAGATACTCAGTGCCTGAATAGACCAAGAGGGGAAACTTGGCACTCCCAGAACCTGGCAAAATCGTCAGTTCAGTTCAGTCGCTCAGTCGTGTCCGACTCTTTGCGACCCCATGAATCGCAGCACGCCAGGCCTCCCTGTCCATCACCATCCACCGGAGTTCACTCAGACTCACGTCCATCGAGTCCGTGATGCCATCCAGCCATCTCATCCTCGGTCGTCCCCTTCTCCTCCTGCCCCCAATCCCTCCCAGCATCAGAGTCTTTTCCAATGAGTCAACTCTTCGCATGAGGTGGCCAAAGTACTGGAGTTTCAGCTTTAGCATCATTCCTTCCAAAGAAATCCCAGGGTTGA
>SJYX01008046.1:97642-147062 GCA_006410675.1 Oreotragus oreotragus | reverse complement strand
CCCCCCCCCGCCCCCCACCCCACCCCAGAGAGCAACTGCGAGGCTCTCCGGGCACAGTCTTCTCCGGCTCGGGTCCGGCGCGCAGACCGCACTGGGGGAGCGGAAGGGGGCGCGCGCATCCCGGACCAGCGTTCCAGGCTGACCCGCGCTCTCCAGCGGCCTGTCGGCGCCGCCGGGAGTCCGCGCGCGCCGGGCTCCTGGGGCTGAAAGCCAGGCGCTGACCTCTCTCACCCGGCTTCCTCCCGGCCTCCCTGCGGCCCGCGCCGCGCCCCTGGAGCACACACCCTCAGCCGCGCGGCCGGCCGCAGGTCCCCCGGAGTCCCCTCTCCTGTTCCGAGGAGCCGGGAGGAGCTGGGCGCCGCTCCCTGCAGGGATCGGGATCGGGTTGCCACGGCAACACGCCAGCCCCAGCATCCCTCGCGGATCGCCTCTCCAGAAGCCGGAGGCAGAGGCCTGGCAAGACGGAGAGGAGCAAAGCGTGCAGGAGGTCGGCTCGGGGGGGGGGGGCACCCCTGGCTGTAAGTTTGCCGCCCCGGGCCCGAGTGCACCCCACTCCCTCCCCCAGGGGAGATGTGATCAGGACACAGCAAGAAGGCAGCCATCAGAAACCAAAGTTTTTGATATATTGGATTTGGGACTCCTACCCTCTAGAACTGTGAGAAAATCCATTTATTATTTAAGCCAAGCAGTCTGTGGCGTTAAGAATTTTCTTATGCCATCCCTCACAAACATAAATGGTGTAACAGCTGTATGAGATCTCCCTCTAGTGGCCACTTTGAGTAATGCTATTACATTCATACAATTTTTCCTGAGCGTTTATTATTCATGGCAAGCTACACGTTTGATCGCTGTGTCAATTCCATGTTCATTTTACTTTAGTGTTTCCTGCAGCAGGTAGTAAATTGGCATCACAGTCCGGAGAGATACTCAGTGCCTGAATAGACCAAGAGGGGAAACTTGGCACTCCCAGAACCTGGCAAAATCGTCAGTTCAGTTCAGTCGCTCAGTCGTGTCCGACTCTTTGCGACCCCATGAATCGCAGCACGCCAGGCCTCCCTGTCCATCACCATCTCCCGGAGTTCACTCAGACTCACGTCCATCGAGTCCGTGATGCCATCCAGCCATCTCATCCTCGGTCGTCCCCTTCTCCTCCTGCCCCCAATCCCTCCCAGCATCAGAGTCTTTTCCAATGAGTCAACTCTTCGCATGAGGTGGCCAAAGTACTGGAGTTTCAGCTTTAGCATCATTCCTTCCAAAGAAATCCCAGGGTTGACCTCCTTCAGAATGGACTAGTTGGATCTCCTTGCAGTCCAAGGGACTCTCAAGAGTCCTCTCCAACACCACAGTTCAAAAGCATCGATTCTTCCGCGCTCAGCTTTCTTCACAGTCCGACTTTCACATCCATACATGACCACAGGAAAAACTATAGCCTTGACTAGACGGACCTTAGTCGGCAAAGTAATGTCTCTGCTTTTGAATATACTATCCAGGTTGGTCATAACTTTTCTTCCAAGGAGTAAGCGTCTTTTAATTTCATGGCTGCAGTCACCATCTGCAGTGATTTTGGAGCCCCCAAAAATAAAGTCTGAAACTGTTTCCACTGTTTCCCCACCTAAAATAATCACCAGTAAGGCAATGGCACCCCTCTCCAGTACACTTGCCTGGAAAATCCCATGGACGGAGGAGCCTGGTAGGCTGCAGTCTATGGGGTCGCTAAGAGTCGGACACGACTGAGCGACTTCATTTTGACTTTTCACTTTCATGCATTGGAGAAGGAAATGGCAACCTACTCCAGTATTCTTGCCTAGAGAATCCCAGGGATGGGGGAGCTTGGTGGGCTGCAGTCTATGGGGTCGCACAGAGTCGGACACGACTGAAGCGACTTAGCAGTAGCAGCATAGTGTTATTAGCACCTTGATATGTAACTCAGATACATATATAGTGGTTGACATAGAATATTCATGGTAAAAAGTAATGTAAATTGTAACTTTCAAGGACATGAACAAGGAGGACAAATAGAAAGTATAAAATAAAGTGGCAGAAATAAAATTTTAAAATATGTATAGTGATTCCTTTGCAACTTCCTTTGAGCCTACAACTATTTCAAAATAAAATTTTTAAAATACCAGTGGTCACAACAAATGGAAATGGATCCAGGCTCTCCAGCTAAAAGATAAAAGTATCAATTTAGACTTTTTTAAAAAAGGAAAAAGAAAACATACCTCAAACATACAGCATGGTTGAAAGAAAAGGAGTAGAAAAAGAGAAACTAGACAAACGCAAACCAAAGAAAATCAGCTATTGCTCTCTTCTATTAGGGGACAGAGAATTTAGGGGACAAATATCACTACAGATAAAGAGGACTGAAACTTAAGGATAAAAGCTAGATTCACCGAGGAGGTATAACAATTCAAATTTTGTATGTCTTTAAGAACAAAGCCTTAAAATATATAAAGGAAAATTTGACAGAACTACAAGGAGAAACTGACAAATCAACCCCTGAAGTGGCGATGATTTTGCACAGCAGACACCCATTGTAGACGTTGTGTTTCTGCTGGTTTACTCCTGCTCTATGTGGTGAAATTTCAACCACCTGCATTTCATAGTGCTCCACAGAGGTTAGGGTGGGCTTCAGGTGCTCCATTATTGACAAATTTAAGAGCTCGTGCACTAGACAGAAAGAGAAAGGTGAATACCATATATTATCACTTATACGCGGGATCTAAAATAAGACCCAGATGACCTTATCTACAAAATGGAAATAGACTCACAGACAGAGAAACAGACTTTCGGTTGCCAAGGAGGAGAAAATGGGGGAGGGATGGGTTGGGAGTCTGAGGTTGGAATATGCAACCCACTCCATTTTGCCTGGAGAATCCCCATGGACAGAGGAACCTGGCAGGCTGCAGTCCATGGGGTCACAAAGAATCGGACACAACTGAGCGACTAAGCATGCACACACACATATTACATATGGAATGGATAAACAACAGTGTGTTACTGTATAGCACAGGGACCTATGTTCAATACCCTGTGATAAACCATAATGGAAAATAATATATAAAGAACATTAAAAAGAAGATGTATTCTTATATATACATATATATGTGTGTGATTCATATATATATAAATCACTTTGTTGTATAGCAGAAATTAACACAACACTGTAAATCAATTATACTTCAATAAAAATAAAATGTCACACAGGTTCACTGTAAAAAAATAAAAGAACTAGTGGATTAGAAACTTAAGTGTGCTTATTTCCCTATTCGTTTAACAACCATTTATCGAACAATTATTATGTTTAACACATCATGGCGCTTATATGTTAAAAAGAGTCAGTTACTGCACTTATTTAGTTTAGCCATATAATGAAAATGCATAAGGGCTTCCCTGGCGGCTCAGTGGAGAAGAATCTGGTTGCCAACGCAGGAGATTTGGGTTCGATCCCCGGGTCAGGAAGATCCCCTGGAGATGGAAATGGTAACCTACTCCAGTATTCTTGCTGGAAAATCCCATGGACAGAGAGGAGCCTGGTGGGTGGCAGAAAAGTCAGACACGAGTTAGAGACTACACAACAAGAACAAGGAATGCATAAGCTGGATTTATAGCGTAAACCGCCCTGAAGGTCCTCCCTTCCCCAACTAAGTCTTCTGCATCTCCTGCTTAAAGAAATCTGTTTGATGGGATGAACCTCAGTGGTTTCCAAAATCATGATATGCCTTGAGTATACTATTTTTAAAAACTAGGAAAATACTACTGTAAGTATAAAAGTTGCCCCACAAACTCAGCGGACTCCATTCTGCCGAGCGGTGGAAGAAGTGTGGGTCCCCGTTTATTTCTCCACCGCCTTGGGATGGATTCCATCTACATTCCAGGGATATCTGACGGTAGCGCCAACGCTGGGGAGGAAGGGCGTGCGGCCTGGATCTCCCGGCGCTGGCCCCAGCTGCCAGGCCCTTCCTTATTCCCTTCTGGTCTCCTGTCATTGCCCCTCAAGGTCACGCCCGACACTCGCCTCGTTTTCAGCCCGGGGGCTCTTCGGGTCTGGCTCGGCCTCAGCTGACTTTGGTGTCCTTGGTTACAGAATGTTCTGGGGTTGCTCCCGCACCACGCGGGGGCAGGAGGAGCACGCTGGGGGTTTCTAGAGTCCTTCACGCATGCAGGCCAACCTGCAGAGGCCTGGAACGTGCTCTCCTGTTGCGTTTCATGCTGGATGAACTCCGCAAGGCTGTCTCTGGTTTGTGTCCTAAAACTCCGCCCAGCCGCGTCTCCCTGCCTGCTCGCTGCCTCCCTGGACTGGGTCCTGTACAGGGCCGGGTCTTCTCAGGACCCAAATGAACATCTCACTCCTTGCGTTCTCTCTAGCGCCTCCTTTCTCTCCAGGTTCCGGAACTTGATATAATTTTTGGAAAGGTGTGGGATGGGCAGGAAGGTCTGCTTTCCCTCGGGTACTCTACCAAATCTCCTGTGCAGACACGATTTCTTTCTCTTCCTTGGGAAATCTGAATGTTAACAATAGACTCCTTATTTTCTTTGTTTTCTGAATGTTTTCTTTTTTGGAGGTAACGCCGCAGAATGTCTTGCTGACTGAAAGAGGAAAGAGGGGGTAAAAGCAAGTATATGGAGAAAACAATATCCTATATTAAAATAGCAACATATTGCTAATAGTACAGATGAACAAAAAAGGTCTCTTGGATAACATCTATTAAACACTGATTTAAGTAATAACAGGACTAAAGCAAGTGTTATAAAAAAAAAAAATCCTAGGATAAGGAAACACTAAATACTGGGGAAACCAGCTCAAAACGTACTCAGAAAACCATCAAGTCAACTCCAGGTGAGTAGTGGCTTTATTCATAGAAACCATAATTCGGTGAAACCAGAAGTCAGTGAAAAATGAAGTGTGGATGATTATGGTTGGAAGACACTATTACACAATCATAGAAATAAGTTTAACTGTACTACAGAAGACTGAAAATGCTTCCTGGGGTCATGGATAAAGTAAAGGAGGGGTATTATGATTGAGTGGGTGAGAAGAAATCATGGATCTCTTTAGCAAAGGGATACCCACCCCTGCTTGTGGGGGACAGGCTGCTGGGGCTAAAAGCATGCAGGTTCCCTGCCTTCAGCAACTGCTGAGCCAGCTTCTCCAGGGTGGAGGGCCTTCTGGAGAAGAAATTCCTCTAAACATCTTTTTTTCATGATTCAGGGGCTCCTCTGCCTCCAAAATCACCTCCTTTAAGTAACAGTGCTTGGTACTTCCCTGGTGATCCAATGGTTAAGAATCTGCCTGCCAATGCAGGGGACGCTGGGTCACTCCTTGGTCTGGGAGGATTCCACATGCCTCAGAGCAACTAAGAATGTAAGCCTGGGTGCTGCAACTACTGAAGCTTGCACGCCTAGAGCCCGTGCTTTGTGCAACAAGAGAAGCAATCACAATGAGAAGCCAGTGCGCTGCCAGCGCAGCGGTCACTCGCTGCAACTAGAGAAAGCCCATGCACAACAATGAAGACCTAGTACAGCCAAAACAAGTAAATAAATAATTGTTTTCAAATTAGAATGGATTAGGAAAAAAATAACAATGCCTAATATCTTTTTAAACAAAACTTTTGTGTCATAAGCATTCGTAAAATGTTAAGAACGTAAGTCTGATTGGGGTAGCACATGAAAGTCATTCGCTCAGAAGTCCTACTTGGATCTTGTCCCATGATGTCAGAACAGCCTTGCAGGCAGCACATGTATATTTGTGTCTGCCAAGTGAGCTTCTTCAGGGCAACAATCTTACGTTTCTGGTTTTTGTATCACCAGTGCTCAACAGTATTTGGTGTCTAGGCTAGGCATGCAAAAACGCTGGTCGAAAGATGAAAAGGAAGTGAATTTAAATGAATGATGTGTGAATGGTTCAGGTAATTTCTCTTTTGATGGATGAAGGTAGGAGGAGAGTAGATACCAAAGGGAGTTTATCATTAAAGGGTTAAAAGTGTCTACAATGAACCAATGGGTTAAAGAAAGGACACATTTTGTAGTTGCATAATTTTCTTGGCAGGAGCTAACTAGGAACTGGTAGTTAGAGTGTTTTGCATGAATACACATGATTTCTGAAGGCATGTGATGTGTGTGTGCACTTCATTAAGGGCTTGACTATTAAGATTCTTATAAAGAGTTTGTTAATTAAGGTATTGTTCTGATTAATGGAGCTACCCTAAGTGAGAATGGTAGAGAAATACTGCATTTGTTTTGTTTGAAACAATGCATCAATGTGTGGCTATGAAAGTCTACTAAATACTTTTGATTGAAATTCAGCAATTCATGTATGGTCTCTTATGGTCAAAAAATAAATTTTCAGAATCTGAAAATTTATTTTTTGACCATAAGAGACCATACATGAATTGCTGAATTTCAATCAAAAGTATTTAGCTGACTACACACAGGCAATTCGTTAGCCCCATTGTCAGCAAGTCCTTAAGTGTTTTTGTTTCTAGTATCCTTTTCCTCTTTAGTAGCTCCCAGACTCTAGCTCCAATTTGGTAAAAAGAAAACACTAATTCTTTCAAAGCTGCCACTGGGACTTCCCTGGTAGTTAAGACTCCAGTGCCTCCAAAGCAGGGGCGCTTAGGTTCGATCCCTGGTGAGGGAACTAAGATCCTATGTGCTGAGTGGTGCAGCCAGAAAATTAAAAAATATATATTATGTATTTCTATTATATATTGTATTTTATATTATATATAATATATAAATATTATATACAAAATGCATATGTGTGTGTATAAGCTGCCATTAAAATCCAAAAGACTGTCTCAATACCCTACTCTCTTTTCTATGTAACCCTCCCCCCACCCCTCCCAAATCTCCAGGATACCACACCACATTTGAAGGCAGACTTTTCTCTTTTATCTCAGATGCCATGTCCATTCTCAGGCTGGCAGAAAGCCACCACGTACTGGGATTGACTGGCAGACACATGTTCTGCTGAGCACCATTCTCTCCCCTGCCTGTGTAAAGTGATACCCAGACCTTGTGACCACAGACAGCTCATGCTGCTGGGGGCATCTGAGGCCTCTCTTTTCTGAGAAAGTCCATGGAGGGAAAGGACAGTGTATGGATTTCCGTGGAAAAGCCCCTGTCAAGGATTCCAGCTACAGCTCCCCTGAGGTAACAGGAGAATTTGACAGAAGCCAAGGAGAAATACGGTATCTCCCACTTAGAAAATACAAAAAATTCTAATCAGTAAAATGAAGTGTAACGAAGATGATAAAACTTCTTGAATCAATATGCTAATTTAACATAAGTGTCTGTTATGTTTAAATAATTGAACACCTTGACAGTAAAAAATAAATCCAGGCATACAGGCAGATAAAACTTTTTGTGTTTTAAGTGGCTGTGGAATCACCTATTAAGTTGTTCTTCATAGGCTGATGTTGTTCTTAATAGACTAAAAAAACAGCTGTTTCTAAAGACTGATGATCAAATAAATGACTGGTGATTTCCTAAATTAAAGCTATTATAAGCACTTATACAACAAACTAGAATTAGTAGTATAAGACAAATAATGGGGAGGAGAAAATACCTACTTGAAAATCAGTGTTGGGTTACCCAAGAATGGTATGGAGAAAAATGAAGTTGGATTATACCACTTTATAATATGTAATGTAGTGTTAAGAAGTAGAAGATAGACTAATTATGATTTAGGGCAAACAGACTAGTATATCTACAAAAGAGATACATTTACACCAGAACAGAAAGTATATCAGCATATTCTGGATCTGCTCCTACTTAAATAAATAACATTATTAAAACAATGCAAGAAAAAAAATATTTAAAAAAATGAAAATGCTCAAAACATATTTATTGTCCCAAATCTATAAAGAATAGTTGTAAGTATAAATACTCTGCTTTCATGCCATAAGTGGTCAAGGAAGATTAAGATTTTAAACAAAAGACAAATGCTAGCAAACTAAGTTGAATCATGTGGAATATGTATAGGTTCATAGTAATTAAAGAGGTGCAAATTAGAACTCATAAAATGTCACAAATAGCAAAAAGATCCCTTTCCTTTTTTAAGTCATTGTTGGTGGAGGATCTGTGGGAAATGAGCCTGTTTACATAGCTGGTGGACTCCACATTTCATCTTCCTCTTTTTTTAAATTGAATTATAGGGAGGCCTGGCATGTTGCAGCCCATGGAGTCATAGTCAGACATGACTGGGTGACTGAACAGCAATGTACTTGATGTACAACATTGTATAAGTTTCAGATGCACAACATAGTGATTCATAGTTTTTAAAGGTTATAGTCCATTTACAGTCATTATAAAATATTGGCTATGATCCGCATGTTGTACCATATTTTGTAGCTTACCCCTTATACCTCTCTTGCCCCGCCTCCCTTCCCTCTCCCCACTGGTAACCACTAATTTGTTCTCTGTATCTGTGAGCTTGTTTCTTTTGTGCTATATTCACTAGTTTGCTATAACTTTTAGATTCTACATAAAAGTCATATTGTACAGTTTTTCTGAAGAGCAATTTGTCAATCTGTAGCAGGAGCTAAAAAAAAAGTTTGGAATGTTCAGTCTATTAATTTCCTCTTGGGGATACATGATAAGCAAAAAATTGAAGGGGAAAATAAAATCTGTGCAGAAGTATCTGTATAGCAGCATTACTTTTCATAATAAAAACAAGAAACATATCTAATGCATAGTTTAAAGAAAATGGCTTAAACAACTGCTCTGTATCAACAGAAGGTAATTAAGTACACTATTTAATTAAAATGACTAATATGTGGATTATGCTGATCCATGGAAATCTCTATGTGAAGCTGTGATAAATCTGAACAAGTAACAAATATGTCCTTGGCTGAACTTATTTCAGCCATGGATGTATTTGGGGGTTCTTGGGGACTGAGCCATATTGAATCCACAGGGACAAACTTAGTTCCTGGTACTCAGTAAGTGCTCAAGTATTTGTTGAATAGGTGCATAAATGACTTGTTTATGCTGAATTCTTGACCTTCTTCCTGACCTTGGTGAATGTGCACTCTCATACAGCTCACCTGGGTTTCTGAACTCTAGCTTGCTCCATCCTCAAATAAATGTGTACCCTTTATGGTGCTGGCATCCATAAGTGACCTCTGCTCTACTGAAGCCTCCAAACCCAGGATGACACATGGCTGCTGCCCACTCAGTGCCTAGCATGATGTCTGTCTGAACCAAACTCATGAAAAAAAAAATGAATAAACTTTGTTCAGTGTACAAAGGAACATTAACAAACATGGCAAGAGATTGAATAGCGAAGAGAGTTTAGATCAATCATTCTAGGGAAAGGAACAGCTGTATTTGAAAAGTTGTATGATTCTATGAACTGTCAAAAAATAAGGGAAATCAAAGTTCACACTAATTTATTTTCTTAAATACAAAAACTAATTGCAGTCAATTCTTAGAGCTAGATAGACTGTATCTCCCCAAAGCCAGGTGTCTATTTAAAAAGAGGCAAAAGCAGTCAAGCATTCGACCTTCTCTTACTTAACATCCCCCTGTCATCCAGCTACTCGGATGAGGAGGGTTAACAGCATGGACTCTCAAGAAGCTGCCAGCTGCCTGCGAACATTCTGCCCAGAATATTTGCTGAGATTCTGTTGAGAGCAGAGTGGAACATTAAAGCCTTAAGGGATTAAAAAAAAGAGAGAGAGACCTATAAGGTCCTCTTTATTTATCAGGGGCTGTGTATCATGGGGTGACAGGCAGATCCAATAGACAAACGACACACACACATACTAAATACTTGCTAAATAAGTGTTCACCTAGTGGCCCCACCACCACTCGGCCTGTCCTGGTGGCGCTGAGTGCAGGGCACAGAAACACTTGGTAGCGGAATGAATGATCGACCGATGTGAATGGACAGAAGAGGGGATTCAGCAGGTTGCCACATTAGATGAAGCAATCACAGCATCAAGTGACGTTAGTGTATTTATTCTGGCGGATCTTTATTTGTGAGCGCACACGACTCTTTAAGGGCCCGCATATAGGCAGGGAGCTCTGGGGAGGGACACAGTAACAAGAAGAAAAGAGAGCCTTCCACGCCTCGGCCGGGGGCGGGTCGCGTGCAGACCCGGGGTTAAGGCGAGCGGGGCTGGAGGCCGCGGGTCCCGTGTCCGCGTCCAGGTCGGCCTAGGCCTCCTGTGCTATAAATACAGCGGCCCACATGCTGCAGAGACACGGTGTTCCTTGCACTCGCGGGACAGATAACATGAATTTGCCCTTTAAACGTCCCAAGTACAGGAACAGCCCCTAGCCCACCCCTGCCTCCCGGAAGCGCCTTCGCCCCCGTTGCCCTCTGCAGAAGAGGGGGCGGGCCAGGAGGCGGGGCTCCGAGCACCCGCCCAGCCAATGAGAGGGGCGAGCGGGGCCCCGGGGCCCCGCCTCCTCTCGCGAGAGCCTGGGCGGCGTATATACAGCGGGCATCGGGATGAGGTGAGCGGCCCTTTTGCGTCGCGCAGGGTCTGGAGCAGGGGAAGCCGGGGCTACCCGGGCAGAGACAGCGAGAGCGCGTCTCGCGGAGGCGGTGTGTGCCCGGCTGTCACCATGAGCGATCAGGCTCTGAGCTTCCTGAAGGACTTCTTGGCCGGCGGCGTGGCCGCTGCCATCTCCAAGACTGCTGTCGCGCCCATCGAGAGGGTCAAATTGCTGCTGCAGGTGAGGACCTTGCGGGCGCGGCGAGCGGGGCGCGGGCGCGCGGGACCGGGCGCGCGGGGCCCCGGCGAGCCGCGGGGCGCGGGGCCGCCCCTCAGATCCGTGCTAGGCCCCGGGCCCGGCGCACGGCCTGCACGAAGGGGGAAGGTGCCCTCTGCGCAGAGACAGGTCCAGCGTCAGTAGCGGATTCCTGGTGTCGGGTGGCGCCCCGCGTGCGGGTGTCTATATATGGAAACCCACCCCGAGTAGGTTGCAGCCAGCCAGATCCTGCTCTGGGGACAGCGCGGGCACTCAGGCCTCTTGGGTCAGCCTCACCTCTTGATTTTCAGACCCCCTTGCACCCTCTTCTCAGCATCCACCTTTTACGATTAACAACATCGAAATAATTACTACTCAAGATTATTACAGTGTCCAGTGTGCCATGCTATAGCCGACATTGTTCTATTATTCATTCATCTTGGTATGACCTCTGTAAGACAGATACTGTTTCCCCCATTTTGCACATAAAGAAACAGGTCTTGAGAGACCAACACTTTTCAAAATAAACTCAGATGGCCTTATTCATCCTTTCCCCAAATCTTTTCCTCCCCAGCCCTGATCTCTGAATGGCTTGTTCTCATCATCTCACCCCCGCCCCCACTTTTTTTTTCCACTTCCCCAAAAAGCAAGGACCCCTCCATGAGGAACTGGGCATTCTCAATTTGGGAGTCAAAATGATCAATAACAAGAAAAAAAACCAACAAATGGCCCACAGCAACAAACTCCTCAATAATTGATTATTTGGATATGCTTGGAAAATGTCAGTCTCCATTGCTGAGTGTATTCCTTCTTCTTCTGTTAGAACACCTACTACTCAGAGACTGTGTCTTCAGGGAGACTAAAGACAGACTGAGGAATCCTCACCTCCTGCCCATCATATCTGTCAGATCAGAGCAGGTGTCCTTTGGGCCAGGGATCTTTAATGATTTCTGTCTCCCAGTAATAAACCCCTAGTACAGTTCTGGCACCTAGGGAAAACGCAGCAAATCAATGTCTCCCTTTACGTAATCAAATCATCCTTTTCAGTGTATTTTGGAGCAGAACTGTTTCTCTCAAATGCCCTGGTAATTGAGGCAAACTGGGTTTAGGGGACTTGGTGTCCAAGTAGCTAAGACCTTCAGTTTACTCAGTGTTCATTTGATTTCCCCATACTTTTTAAACAAGGAAATCAGGAAGCACAAACCTTCTTGTTCTCCTGCCCTCTTCTCTCGGCCCTCCTTGTTCCCCCCATCTCCCTCCTCCCCTACCCCTCTGCCCGCTGCAGGTCCAGCATGCCAGCAAACAGATCAGTGCCGAGAAGCAGTACAAAGGGATCATTGATTGCGTGGTGAGAATCCCCAAAGAGCAGGGCTTTCTCTCCTTCTGGAGGGGTAACCTGGCCAACGTGATCCGTTACTTCCCCACTCAAGCTCTCAACTTCGCCTTCAAGGACAAGTACAAGCAGATCTTCCTGGGGGGCGTGGACCGGCATAAGCAGTTCTGGCGCTACTTTGCCGGTAACCTGGCCTCCGGTGGGGCAGCTGGGGCCACCTCCCTCTGCTTTGTCTACCCACTGGACTTCGCTAGGACTAGGCTGGCTGCCGACGTGGGCAAGGGTGCCGCTCAGCGGGAGTTCACTGGTCTGGGCAACTGTATCACCAAGATCTTCAAGTCTGATGGCCTGAGAGGCCTCTACCAGGGTTTCAACGTCTCGGTCCAGGGCATCATTATCTACAGAGCCGCCTACTTTGGAGTCTATGATACGGCCAAGGGTGAGAGAAGGGCATCAGAGGGTGCAGAGCTGAGGAGGATGTGTGCAGAGAGGATCCTGAGGGGTGTCTAACTCATAAAGGACTTTGTTTTGTTAATCTCACTTTCCCCTAGTCCCTGGGCTAAACTGCGGAGGTGGTGAAGTGGGGATCAATAGCTGGGGGACTCTCCTTGTCCTCTCCTGAACTACCCTGGCCTTGAGTTACTCGGAGAGGGCAAAGGGGGTGCCTGGCTCCTTTTATCAGTTACCAAGTTTAACTTGGAGCCGCTTCAACACGGCCTGTGCGCGGGGCACCACTCGGGCTTTGCGGGTCCAGGGAGGGTTGGCGGCACCAACTTGCGCTGGCTGCTTGGTTACTCCTGAGGCACCCCTCACGGGGCAGGCTTTTCTGGAGGGGTGGGGCATGGAGTTGCGGTGCCCTGTTCTCCGTCCCCACCTGCTTTTTGCTCAGCTGCTCGGAGGAGGAATCGCATCATGGCCGTTTGGCTTCTTGGCTCTGCCCACAGGGATGCTGCCTGACCCCAAGAATGTGCACATTATCGTGAGCTGGATGATCGCCCAGACTGTGACGGCGGTTGCGGGGCTGGTGTCCTACCCCTTTGACACCGTCCGCCGTAGGATGATGATGCAGTCTGGCCGGAAAGGGGGTAAGCCCGAGACCCATGAGAATCTTATTTTTCTGCTCAAGGAGAACGCTAGTCAGTGCTCTTTACAGCCTGCATTCTTCTAAGTTGTTAGACTTGAGATAAAAATTTAAGAAAGATTGTGATGAATCCTCCCTAATGTTCTAAACTATTCCTTTAAAGATTTGGTTTGTTTTTATCAAAGAGGTAAGAACACCAACAATGAGATATGGTTTGGTTCACCTGGTCTGTGAACTTAACTAGGTAGCTAGCATCATAGAGGCCTTAGGCCTTTTTCCCTTAGAGCCTGGGTGCAGAAATTTGAGTCAGCTAGTTTATTTAAAAAATGTTTCTTACCTAGTTTTACACGTATTATTGGGGAAAGTGATTTAGCTGGGGGAGAGATGGCCTCCAGCAGTTTGTGGCAATAGGAAGTTTTGGCTTCGATAGGTTGAAACATAAGAAATTGCCATTGTAACAGTGAGAAACACCGAGTATAATTAGTTTCATCTGCTTCAACCTAATAATTGTTATCTCTTGCTTTGTAAGAGTATAATCTGAGATTGGATCAATAATAAACAGGACTCCCCCCCCCACAGCTTAATACTTCTGCTCCCCACTGCTCCCTTCCTATTTCTCTGTTTGACTTACGTGAATTATCTGGTTCATTGCCCCAGTTCTTCACTTGATCTTGAGTTGAACTAGGAATCTAGAGACACCACCCAGAGGTTATGCGAGGGGGAGGGGCTGTCCCATTGAATGTGCTTAGAGCTGGGCAGAAGACTCAAGTGACCTTTATAACACTGAAAACAAACTGTGCAGGTGTCTTTCAGAGGAAAAGTCTCTTTCCTTCAGAATTATGCAGCCCTTACCAATGATGTTTGTTTCCACAGCGGATATCATGTATACTGGGACAGTGGACTGCTGGCGGAAGATTGCAAAAGATGAAGGACCCAAGGCTTTCTTCAAAGGTGCCTGGTCCAACGTATTGAGAGGCATGGGCGGTGCTTTTGTATTGGTATTGTATGATGAAATCAAAAAGTTTGTCTAATGTGATTAAAACTCTATTTCATTGGTTCCAGATCCATTGTGTGGTTTAATAGACTCTTCCTAAGGGGAAGTAAAAAGACAGATCTGGGATGAAACCAGATTGAAAGGAATACCTCAGAGGGGGGGAAAAAAGCTTGAGTATTCATTAAACCACAAATGTATTTTGTATTTATTTTACATTTAAATTTCCACAGCCAATAGAAAATAACTTATCATACTTATATAATTAACTGAAGAACTGATCATGAATAACTTAATGTGAAATGTCAATAAAGACCACTTAATGCATGTTCTCTATTTTACTGAATTCTTATTAACTGCCAAATGGATTAAAATCATAAGACCATAAATCTTATTTTCTAGCATGACTCATTTATATAACTCAGTGGACAAGCTTCTAAATATCAGATATTATACTGTGTTATTAATGTGAACACCTAGAGTACTTCAGAGTTATGGTTTTCAAACTGAAATAGGTTATGTTCTCTCTTCACCTTATACCATACTGCTGTAGCCTCGTAGTGGTAACGTGGATTGTGGCTTCCATAATCTCACCGTATTTTATGCACTTTTCACACAGTCTTCAGGAATTCTGAGATTCCACTAAAAGCTTTAAATCACAGTTTCAGGAGCTTTGCATAGTTAGGACGTGCTATCAGTGCCTTTAGAGAACTGTGATACTTGGAATTTTATGACAGGTGGACAGTAGTCATTGAAATCAGTTAGGAAGCTAGCACTGAAATCCTGGTGGATCCTGTGGAAGATACAAAAAGGCAGAAGCCCACTGGGGAAAAAAAAAGCTTAAGTGGGGTTAGGAGAGAGGTGGGACTTGGCATTGTTAAATAGTGTAACATTTAATATCAAATGAATCTTGGCTGAGGAGAACTAGAAGCCAGAGGGAACTGGGGGAAGGATAGAAGATAGGCCTTGAAAGAAAATAACTAGACTTAGATACATGGGTATAGAAAATCTCTGCCAGGACTTGTTTTCTGCAACAGTTTATTAAGACCTGGAGGAAAAGTCAGTTTGGGACTTGACTCTGGTAAGTTTGTGAGCAAGAGGAAAACAAGGACAATTCCACATTGGAAAGTAAGCATTTTGGGTCCAGAAGACCACACAGTTCACAGGGTCCTTGCTTGCTGGGAGTGACCTGCGGACACAAGCCCCTACGTGCAGGGTGAAGCCTGGAGGGCAGGCACGTGTTTTCGCGGTCCTGACAGGTGGCTGAGGGGTGCCTCTGCAAGCTCTGTTCTTGACCTGCCTCCTCCCCAAGCTCTCCCACCTTCTTACTCCTGCCTCCCCGGTTTAAAAAAAATTGGCTGCCTTGTTCTACTCCAGTAGCTAAGGTCTGAGTTTTGCCACATCCAAGTTTACATTCATCTTAATCTAGCAGTTGTCTCTGCCAACACAAACCCTCTCAAGCCCATCTCCAAGCAAAGTCGCAAGTACGGGTCATTAGGGGCCTTTGGATATGTGTTTCATCGGCTTTCTATCCTAAAGGTGATCTGAAAAGTCCAAGCTATGCTGCTGATGGAGAGAAAAGAGGGCAGGCTAGTAGGACAAATGCTTCTGTGGAGTGGCTCTCCAGAGAAGGCCCGCCCTAAGTTAGCGCAGGGGGAGGGGTGGGGGGGTTGCGGGTTATATGGAAGCAGGTGGGCAGTGCGAGCAGTGGAAGACCCCTGGGTCCTCGCTGGCAGGAACAGGAAGTAGAGAAGGGGATTCAACATTTACTCAACGGTGTGATTATCTCCCTTCTGCGTGTGACCCACAAGTCAGCCTCCCCGCTTCCCGCGAGTGTTAATGGCCTCAGGGATGGATGTATAAGGAGCCTGTGCAGTCAGCCTTCACCCCAGCTCCTTAACGACCCAGAGCCCCCAGGCCCCTCAACCCTGGACGGGCAGCACTTCCCTGGACTGCCCTGTCTTTCCAGTCCCCTCACTGAGGGTCCATTCTCCCAGGAGTTATGTGAAAGTTGTGGAGATGCAGCTGGAAGGCTGAGAATTGGAGTGTGATTCTGAGAGTGTCTTGGGGGTGGGAAGGGAAGGGTCACACCTCTGGGCGGCCTCCCGAAGCAGGAGAGGGAACCAGGGACAGGGCAGCCCCTGCAGTCCCGGAGGCTGGCTTTCAGCTATCTCATCCCTTTAGCTGGATATCGGAGACTGGAGATTGTGAGCACCCCTGCTGCCTGCCGTCAAAAGCAAAAGTAAATCTCTGGAAGAAAACACCACCTAGAGCAGGGGTCAACAAACTTTTTCTCTGAAGGGCAAGGCAGTAAATAGTTCAGGCTGTGTCGACCAGTTGGTTTTTGATAGGGCAGCTCTGCCCTATTGCAACAGCACCTTGGACTAGACACAAACCCAGGGTGGCTGGTCTGCAAAACTTCATGTACAGACACTGAATTGTGCACTTCTTAGAGTACTGACATGTCACAAAATATTCTTTTGATTTAAAAAAATACTTAAAAAGGTAAAGGCCACAAAAATGGACTCTGGGCTGCTGAATATGGCCAAGAGGCTGTAACTCTGTACCCCGATCTAGGGCTTCAAATATTTCCTACAATTTTTCACATAAACATAACCAAAACCACAAATATAACTTTAAAACAGCCTATAAAAATACATTCTAAAGAGCCACAGAGTAAAACGTGAAAATCAGAAGAGATATTCAAAAATGTTTTGAACTTGATAAAAATGGGGTCTTCCCTGGTGGTTCAGTGGTAAAGAATCTGCCTGCCATTGCAGGAGACTCAGGTTCGATTGCTGGGTTGGGAAGATTCCTTGGAGGAGGAAATGGCAACCCAATCCTGTAGTACTCTTGCCTGGGAAATCCCATGGACAGAGAGGAGCCTGGCAGGCTACACTCCATGGGACTGCAGAAGTCAGACATGACTTTATCACTAAACAACAAAACAACAAAAAGACCATGTTATCAAAACTTGTGGGAGACAGCTAAAGTTATGCTCAGAAGAAACTTAGAGCCTTTGATGCATTTATTAGAAAAGACAACAACGACATTAGAAAAAAAGGGCTGAAAATCAGTGAACTATGCATCCATTCCAAGTTTTAAAAAATGACAGCAAATTTAGCCCAAAGAATAAAGCTGGAACTAAACAACTTAGATAACAGAATTAGTGAAAAAGAGATGACCAATCATGCCAGGTGAACTGCATATCTAAGTGTGAAAGGTCACATTTCCAGAAGGTTAAACAGCATTTTTTCAAGTCCTCAGGTAAATGAAAATTTATAAAATCCAACATTTAAAAAAGTACTAATCATGCAAGAAAAGACCAACAAACTGGATTCTGAAATAGAGACACAGAACATTAAGACTGTATTATGATGGTTCCAGAAATATCTCTAAGTGGATTAAAACAGTCAGCAGAATTTTAAAACCAAGTACAAATTTCTGCTATAATGTAGTCTCATTTGCTAGAGCTCAAATATACTGCCAGCAGGAACTACTCAGTAATTTACTCCAATGGCACTATTGTTATTTAACCCTTATCAAAAAAAATCATAATGTTTTAGCTTCAAGTTTTAAAGAGAGTATTTATCATTCATAATACACATTATACATATGGAATGTTGATGTGAACTTTAAAAAAAACACTCCTTCAAGCTATAAGAGTGTCTATTGTATTCAAGCTATAAAAGAGTGATTTCCTAAAGGAAATCAATCCTGTATTAGGAAATCAATCCTGTATATTCATTGGAAGGACTGTTGCTGAAGCTCCAATACTTTGGCCACCTGATACAAAGAGCCCACTCACTGGAAAAGACCCTGATGCTGGGAAAGACTGAAGGCAAAAGGAAAGGGGGACAGCAGAGGATGAGATGGGTAGATAGCACCACAAACTCAATGGGACATAAATTTGAGCAAACTCCAGGAGACAGTGCAGGACGGGCGAGCCCGGTGTGCTGCCGTCCCCGGGGTCACCAAGGGTTGGACACGACTTATTGACTGAACAACATTGTAGCAACATAACAATTATGATGTGGTTTAAAGAGATGACCAAGAATGTAATTTTAAGCATTTTCCCACATAAACATCATACTTCCAAAGATATAAATAACTTAATATCCTCTTTCCAATTTCATTCTCTCTAGTTCTCAGTCATGGAGGCATGTAAAAGTTATTCTTCTAATTTTTACAATGGGAACAAGAAGACAGTCCATTTGAGAGACAGACATAGGATCAAAACTCAGTTATCCTGGACTCGTTTCTTCACTGTGCCAAGGATGAGTTCTTCATGCCTAAAAGACATTCTAGTAGACTGGGAAATTAAAAAAGAATGTTGATTTTTAAGTTTCTTACTATCTTTATTCATAAAAATAGTCATGAGCATTAAGCACATTTTCTCGGATGATTTACAATCATGTATATAGGTTCCAACTTTGGCATTTAAGATATTAAACATTTTATGAATTATTAAAATAATAGAAAAACTTGTGTCCCAACTTTACATTGGTCATAATACTTTTCATAGTGTGCAGGATTTGAATTTGAAGATGAAAGTACACACACATATCCATCCCAATGACCTCTTTTTAAAGTTACCTAGATATCCATTTTGGACATTTGGGTTAATGGGCTGAAAACAAATGCATTACACTACATTTACAAGCAAACGAGAAAACGTTTATTTGGGGTAGTAGCTAAGAAAGCAGCTTTTTATGGAGACTGAAAAAAAAAAAGGAAGTAGGGGAAGTATGACAATAATTGCTATCCTTAGGAAATAACTTTAATAATTCAAAATTTTTCATAGGATCTTATTAAGAAGGATGCAATACCAGTATAATATTTAACAGACATGAAAGTAACTCTCAATAAGAACCTTGCCTAGTAATTGCTGACCTTGGATGAGTATCATTTTTAGTTGCACATGTAAATCTTAAAAACATATATCTTAGGTACAAGTGAACCAAATATAAAGTAGTGCTAGACAGTCCTTCACATTTTTTATGTTTTTGAAAATGAAAATAATATACTTCTGATTTCTTCCAAAAATACCCCTTAAATCGTAACAACTTAAAAGGCATCTTGACTTACATCGGAGAATGTCACATTTTTCAACCCCTATCCCTCTACTTTTACTTATCAGTGTAAACTAATCATGACAACAGTTGTAAATTTCTTTTTTAAAAGATAAGTATTGTTGTTCTTTCTGATTTTTGCTTCAAGCTGAGTCCCTGTTATCAGTAATACTTAGACGAAACTCCCCTGCCTAAGTAGTAAAAACTGAAGGCATTAATTTAGTATCTAAAATCAAAGTACAGAGAAAAAAAATTTTAAAGATCAAAGAAAAAAAAAGTACAGCTTTTATGTATAAAATTAAAATTGTACCATATGGCATATGACATATGGCAGCAAAGACTATATAAAATGTATTCAGAGACTAATGCTATTACATAAAAGGATTCTTTCCCCCCCCAACAACTTAAAAACCTGTATAATATAATTGGCTAACTCACTCACGACTGGGAATATATTCAAATGCTGAATTTTAAAATTTAGCATTACCTTATCTCTCCTTAAAGACAGGTTGTTACACAAACATCGACAAGTGCCATAAGTTAAAAAACAAAACTTTGATTTAGTACAGCCAAAGTTTATAAAGTAAAGCACTAAGTGATGTAAAAACCTATACACCAGAATATCAAACAACAACAAATGAACATTATAACTCAAGAAAAGCAGCAGAAAAATCTTACGGTCAGGTTGTTTTCCCATGAACTTTTTTAACCCCATTTTCCCCACCCTTCTCAAGCCCTACCCGAAACAAAATCTATCAATACAAACTAAGACCAAGACATTCTGAATTGGTGTTTAGCAAAATGCAGTTTGGCTTACCGCTGAAGGTGTTTAAGAAAAGTTAAGTTTGGCGTACATGCGACAGAGCTTGAGCAACCCAGAAAAACAAAAAACAAATCTTACTGTGTTTACAGATCAAAAATTCACACTAAAAAAAAAAAAGACAGATTTGGCATTCAATATAGAAACTTAGCAATACATTTTAATGTATACAGAAAAGGCCAGTAGGGAAAACAGTGATAACTAGAAATGCAGAAGCAGCATGACCGAGATATACTTCATTGTACAAGAGCCTCCAGATTGACAGAAAAAATACTCTGATTTCAAGAGTCAGCTGTATATACTACACCCTACTCACACGTCACTAATTTCTAAAGGTCTTTGAAAGTGAAACTGGCAACAATGGTACTTCCAGGATCCAATACAAAAGGCCAAAACAAAACAAAAAAATTGGCTGACATTTATAAAGTAGCCTCAACAAATACGGGATTTTTTTCCGCTTTTATCATTCATATTTTTAGTTTTCTTTGTCAGCCCTTAAAAACAGTAGCTGGAACTTCTAAAGGGCTGAGAACAATGCATTTGTTTCTTACGTTTCCTCTCACTTGAAACAATCAACGCTGAATACAGCACAACCCATTAACAACACCCCTTAAAACGCTGTCCTGACACAACTTGGGATCTGCTTCTTGGTTCCTCGAGCTGGTGGTGCTCGTTTGCTAATTCAACAAATGCTTGCTTTTGCTTATGAGGATCTGGTCCTTGGACAAACTATTCACAATGCAGGAACTCTAAAGAAACCTAACTTCTCAGAACCCTTTCCAACTTCCCCTGAAAAACACAAAAGAGGAGCTTCTAAATTGAGCTTTCTAAGACTCACAATTTGAAATGGTCTGGAATGGTTGATAAAATTTTTAAGATCTAACTCAGTGCACACTTCTGTAGAGGTAGGAGGCACCTCTGGTGAATCACAAGGACTGCCCTCATGCAAGTTTCTGTCTTCTCCTCAAATCTACATCAGCGCCACCAATGAGAACAAATTTCAAGATTAGTTTCATAATACCTATCTTACAATCAAGTTAAAAGTCACACCACCCAAGTTCTGAAGCAAATAGAAAACCAAGTCAGTCAGGAGCTACGCTCACTGTATTAAACTTACAGAAAATGAAAACAAAACAAAAACACATTAAATGAGAACTATATAGCTAACATTTTGGTCCAACGTGCAGGATGCTATCACAACTGCTTCATCAGTCCGACAGCTGAACCAGTTTCTATGTTGAGAAAAGACACAGGTATACTACCATTTCTCTATGAAATATATACATGGCTCATATAAACACCTCCTTGCAGGAAACACTGATTTTTATATTAAGCTGTCTTTTTGAAAACCATTTTGCCTCGAATTACAATACAAGTCACTGTTTGTACACCTTAAATTGCTTAAACCAGTATTTAGATGTCTACACAGAGAATGACAGCATTATACAAGAGCACTTCAACTAAGAATTGGATGAACAATGTTTAGCGTAAAGAGAGTTTTTATAACCAAGCTGTACGGACATTCGGGGGCTTAGGTCTTAGCAATAGGCCACCACCAGTTGTGTCAAAAGCAGATCGCTCACTCTTACAGCTGAGGCCACTGGTAGCGCTGGATGTCCTGGAAGCTCCTTCTGAAAACAGACAAAGAGCAAGAAATCATCTGAACTAAATACATAACTCATCATCTGACACACTTCCTTTCCTAATCTAAAGCCCAGATTAAAATAAAACTGCCTTCTCTATCTCACATGTGTTTTTAATAGTCTAATTCTATTCTCAACCAGGAATGTACTTCAGAATTCCCTGTGGAACTTAAAATAACAAACATAACCAAACTCTATACAAGGGCATTTTGATGCAATAGATTTGGGGTGGGAGTAAGTGTTTTTAAAAGCCTCTCAAAGGATTCAAGTGGGAAAAATAAAATCTCTTTGTATAACCATTTATACATTTATTCAACAAATAATTTTGCACATTCAAGGTGCGATATTAGGTGTGAGTTATTGGAATAAGACGCTGTCTTAGTCACTAACTCTACCAAGGAAATGATGCGTGGAGGATGAATGAATGGAATTAAACTAGTTATCAGAGTGTTTAAGATTACAAGTGGTTCCAACTTTCTGTTAGGACTAACTTTTACAGACTTTATAGCTTAGAACATATACATGAGGTAACAGCACAGACTTCTGTAGGGAAAGCAGTCTGGTCTTTCCGTGTGTTGTACACTCCAACACTCAGCAGTCACTCCCACCTGTATTCTCTGGGTGTGTAATGGATCATATACTGAGCATTAAGAGGGAGTGATCTGAGGACTACAGATTGCTAATTCTTGTCTTAGTTACCAGTGAAGAAGCAGTGGCACGCATTAGGGCCGGAAGATACTACTGAAAATTCTTCACCGGCTAAAGAGACTGCTTTGGCAACTTTTAAACAGTCTATCTGTTTATTTCTTCCTTTAATTAAACACACTGAAATTAAAAGTCTCTCCTCCATTACCTAAGAGACTACTGATATTTTCAGTTGTTTAACCTCCTGGTTTCCTTCCTATGTTGCCATTATGCACTGTAAAAATGAAACCTGAAGTTAAGTGAACTAACACAAAACAAGGCATGCCAGTGAAACAGAACAGACTGCATCCCAGAAGCCAGCATTTAAAACTCTATCAGAAGAACCTAAGTCATATGCTTTTAAAAGGGAAAAGGGTACAAACAAGTACAAAACACGTATGCGTGTGCTTACTTAGTGAGCTGTACTGGCTGAGGGTGGACCTCACTCGTCTGGAGACTGGGGATGAGCTGAGATAACCCATGTTGCGGTGATAGTCCATCAGCTGCTCGGAGCGTTTCATGCCAACTGTTGGCTTCACAGCTTCAAGCCTTTTCAGAAAAGCCTTCATTTAAATGAACAATTTAAAAGCGAACGTTAGATAAATTGCAATCATTTTTTAAAAAGCCAAACACTTTCTAGAACGTGAAATTCACAAAATAAAGTAGAAAAGACTTAAAGTCATGCGGAAAAGATATTTTAATAATAATGTGGAAAATCTAAAAGTTTCTACCTGTCCTATAGCTAACCAAAACCACTATGATTTTAACAGCTAATTGTAGACACAGCTCTCTTGCTTGTCAGGTTACAATCTTAGAGAAAAGATGCTGTAACTTGAAAACCATTAAACCTTATTTTCTCATAGAAATGACATTATGGGAGTAATAATGCTAAGAGCCTAGTGTTCAACCCTAGAAATGACCGTGAACATATGCTTAGAGAGGAACTGCCATACATACATTTAAGAGCAGGAAATAATGTCATTTCTTTCAGCGAGTAAAGTGAAACTATAAACCATAGTATAGGAAACTACAAAGTACCCTCGTTGACCTCTTTCCTTTTCCTTCTGCTAAGATTATTCTTGCAATTTTTCTTAGAAACGGAATTCATATTGTGTCCAAATGACTATATGGAAACATGGTTTAACAAGAACAATTCCAAATTTTATGAATTAAAAAAATTATCCCCTTTTGAAGTAACGAAGTTCTAACACAGTTGGGTCTATCTGTAGCAAGTGCGCCCTCTACTGGACAGGGCTGTCCACTTCACCTGTTCTGCACAGCACCACTCCTTTTGAAACCTGGAGGCTTGCAGCCTCTGGATTGCTAAGGAGCTGATGTTAGGGAACTGGAACAGAACTGCTTTAGTCATCATGCCTGTGTGCCAGGTGAACTGGTCTCTATCACTGGAGATGGAGCAAATGAACGATTATGAATCATGAAAATTACAAAGTAATGGACCCTGGTTGTGCAGTACATTGGACACAAAAGTGGTGTGTGTGTGCACGTGTGCACCCTTGAATGTGTGTTTTGATTACAAACAATCTGGCAAACAGGTTAAAAAGTGTATCCTCTCACACTGAAGAACCATTTGAGCCAATGCGGCTCTATATAAGGGTTTGGTAGGTGGCTGGTTATACAATGAATACACAAAAGTTGATGGTTTATGAAAATAACCAATCAGAAAACAAAATGAAAAATGTCATGGCAATAACCTAAAAAATATAGTTTTAAAGAAAACTACAAAACCTTACTAAGGTCGAGTGTTAAGAAGGCTTGAGTAAACAGAAGGACATACCATATTTCTAGACTGAAAGGTAATATTTTAAGAGTGCCCAACACTCTGCAATTAAAATATAAATTCAACACAGTCCCAACAAAAATTTAATTAAAAAATTTTATAAAGAAAAAATAATCAGCTATTTTGAAGAATAAATGCAAAGGACCAGCCAAGAAAAAAATATTACAATATATAGAATTAGTTTTATTTTGCTTAATTAAGCAAATATTTGCTTAATAAAGGAGAGTTAAGCATAAATCTGGACAATTATTATTCCTTACAACAACATAATAATTTTTATAATAAATTATGCTTATTTCTCCATTTAGTTTTAAGCTACTTTTCTACTTCTTGTGAATTAAGCTTTTGATCCAGAGCTGCACTGTCCAAGGCCACAAGCCACATATTGTTACAGAACATTTAAAATGTGGCTAGCCCAAATTGAGATATGCTCTAAGTATAAAATATACAACAGAATTCAGAGACTTAGTCTCAAAAAACGTAAAATATCTCTCAACAATTTTTTATATTTATTACATGTTAAAGTGTAATATTTTTTACTTAGTCAGGTAAATATTATAGTAGAATAATTTCACCTGTTTCTTGGATGTTTCTAATGTAACTGTTAGGAAAATTTAAATTAAACATGTGGTTCACTTTATGTTCTACAGTTCTCGAGTAGAACAAATAAGATCCTACTATGAAATGGAGAAAAATATTGCTCATATATACAAATTACTAAGTAACAAAGTAAAAAGAAAAAAATAGCAGTAATTTTCCACTGCTTATTAAAATAGTTGAGATGTACAATTGATACGGGGTATAATAGAAGCTGCTTACCAGTTTTCATCTCGTTTGTATCTAGAATAGTCCCTAGACATTAATGGCTTCAGCTTCTCAAAAGTAAACCCAAGTTCCTCAAAACGATAAATATAGAATTACTGTATGACCCAGCCATTCCACTCTTAGGCACACAGCTAAAGGAATGGAAAGCTGGGACCTGAAGAGCTACCTACAGCGCAGCATCATTCACAACAGCCAAAATGTGCAGACAATCCCAGTGTCCACCATCAGATGAACGGGGAATCAACACGTGGCATATATACACACATGGACCATTACTCAGCCACAAAAAGGAATGAAGTTCTGATACAGGCTACAGGACGGACCTTGGAAACATAATGGAGTGAAATGAGCCAGAGACAAAATGACCAAAGAGTCTATTACTCTACTAATATGCAATATCTGGAATAGACAGACAGAGACAGAAGGTAGAGTAGAGGCTACCCAGGGCCGAGGGGAAGGGAGAACGGAGTGTTACTGTTTGGCACAGTGTTTCTATACGGAGTGATCAAAAAAGTTTTGGAAATAAGTAGTATTTACTCACAATTCACAACATTGTGAATGTAATTAATGTCACTGAACCAATCACTCAAAACAGTTAAAACAGCGAACTTCCCTGGTGGCGTATGGATAAGAATCCTGCCTGCCAATGCAAAGGACACAGGTTCGATCCCTGGTCCAGGAGGACTTCACGGGCCGTGGGGCAACTGGGCTTGTGCGCCACAACGACTGAAGCCTGCATGCTCTGCGGCCCGTGAGCCACAGCTAAGGAGCCCCTGTGCCCTAGAGCCCGTGTGCTCTGACGCGAGAGAAGCTGCCACAGTGAGAAGCTCAAGCAACACGAGAGAGGAGCCCCTGCTCCCCGCAACCAGAGAAAGCCCCCATGCCGCGACGAAGACACAGCCCCGCCAGGAGTGCCTCAGAAATAAACATGGCAGTATGCACATGCCAAAATAATAATGAAGACGACACTGAAAATTTTAAAAAGTGGCAAATTTTGTTACGTTTACAGATAACTTAAAAAAATGAATCATGTAATTTATCAGAACCCTCTGAACTGTATACTTCAGATGGGTATAGCATGTAAATTATACCTCAAAAAAGATGTTAAAAAGAAAACACTAATCCCAAAGCGAGGGAACCTGGATGATTCTACCACCTGCTCTAGCTGTTTAACCATTATCATAAAATGTAAATGAATCCTGAACTTGCTAGAGTGATACGTAGAAAGTTACCATCTAGTTCGCTACCCACCAACCTCATTTCAACTTGTTCTGCTGTTATCTACTCCCTGCCATGTTCAGGGTATCTCTCTTGACCAACATTTTACTATTTTTTGCAAATATACTACCCTAGCTCACCAACTCTTGGTGTTAGTGATAGTAATAAATTCATAAGAGTTACTCTTGCAAATGCAGGGTAAGTAGAACTGTACTGATGATAAACATAATAAGGGTGAATTTGGGGAACTGTTCTAGTAATTTTAACAACAGCTTTATCCCTTATGTTAACTCTGAATGTATGTGTTCATTAAGGGTCTAACTTTAGTTGAAGATGCTACTGCTGCTGCTAAGTCGCTTCAGTTGTGTCCAACTCTGTGCAACCCCACAGACAGCAGCCCACCAGGCTCCCCTGTCCCTGGGATTCTCCAGGCAAGAACACTGGAGTGGGTTGCCATTTCCTGCTCCAACGCATGAAAGTGAAGATGCTACCTGGGTTTAAAATCTTGGCTTAGTCACTTGCGTAGCAGCTCCTTGTCCATGGGTTAATTATTTAACCCTTTTAGGTCTCAATTATTCTACCTGTAAGATGTGGATAAAAATAAAGTACGTCCCTGAAAGAACTATTGTCTGGATTCAATTAGCTAATATTTAGAAGACACTTGGAACAATGCCCAGCATTAAAAAGCTCTGTAAATATGAGCAATTATGAATTGCATTTTATAAAGAAAATGATATGCTATGAATAGTAGTTTTTTAATGTGAAGATTTTTCAACAGTTTCCATATATATATTTCTTAGGATATCAAAGGACTATTACTGTGTGATTTTTAATAATCACTGTCTTTCATACATTCAAGCAGCAGGGCACGTCTCTGAGAATGTCTATATTATTTAAAATAAATGATATAGAAAGTATTTTAGCTTTTGAGGATAAAATGAAGTAAAATAGATTTAGCTAGTGACTGAGTACTTTACAGAAGATGTATGTATCTAATCCTTGGACACCTTTTCCTATACTGCTATAGAAATTTAACAGATCTAGTCAAATACATAATACACCTTGCAGCATTTTCATTTAATACTCCCTTAAAATATAGTTTCCTGGATAAAAAAAAAAGCACATACTGTTACCTTCCAGGCTCATGGCTCATCCTATATTTTATGCCATACAAACCTATTCCTACTTTTATATCATTTAGAAAATTTGGCTGTACTGAGTTTGCTGAAAGTTGGGCTAACAAATCAGTACAAATGCACTTTATTCGATGACTAAAATGTTAATCAGTCACTTACCAAATTTTCTCTTTCAATCCTTTGTTGTTCCCTCTGTCTGTTGAGAGCACTATGATACAACTTAGGGGGAGGACCAGTCGATCTTGGAGTCATACTCTTGCTTCCTGGTTTCTCAGCCTGTCTCGACAGTTCTTTCAAAAGCCTCTGATTTTCTCGATCAATCTGTCTCACTTCCTCTCTTGTGAAAGAGTAGTTTTTTCTAGGTGCTACTGAAGGCTGATCAAAGTGATGTTTTTGTGGTCTCTTTTTGTCTAAGTGCAGAAAAGCTACAGAAATGAACAACAAAAAAAGTGAACAAAAAAAGCTAAATAAACAGCACTATGATGACATAATGGTACATGCTTTAACGTTTATAAATGGAAACGACATTAATTCATGATAAGGGATGTATGGAATAATTTCAACGACATCCAGACTACAACTGGGTAGGAAAAAATACAGAGGCAGCTTAGAGGTTTATGCTCATTGAGTTCTTTGGGAATAAATGCTATACACAAAACCATGAAAATATTTTAATAAGAAATGAACAAGGCACTGGTTGTAGACTGCAGATATAATTTATGGAAAATGCTTTTGTCGTGTTCATTGTATGTTCTCCTAAAGGAAGCTTAAAAGTTAGAAACCTCTGGTGGATTGCATTGACAGAATACTCAGTTGAGACGGTTTTTATTAGTCAGAAAGGCATCCCAAGTGGTGCACAAGATTCCATGTGCAATGCAGGAGATGTGGGCTCAAACCCTGGGTTGGGAAAATCCCCTGGAGTAGGAAGTAGCAACCCACTCCAGTCTTCTTGCCTGGAAAATCCCATGGACAGAGAAACCTGGCCAGCTACAGTCCATGGGGTAGCAAAGAACTGGATACAATCAAACGACTGAACACACCGACACACATAATTCAAAAAATAAAATGTTCTCAGCAATGCAAACAGTGGCCAGAAAATGGCAAAAGCCAACCTCGAATATTCTGAAACTTTCAACTTAACCTGAAAGAATTTTACTATACAAGACTTATGGTCGTGATATTAGCATTGTAACAAACACTTCTACTATAAAAGTCAAACTATTATTCCTGACTAGACATAAGCCAAATGAATACCTTATATAAAAAGAGCTTTTAATCAAGAAAAACATTTTGTATACTATGATTATCAAATGAAATTTTTATCGACATGCTAAATTATCAATATTTCATATTAGAACAATTTTCAGCAAGTCACATTACTGAACAGTTATCAGAAATTTCTAAACATATTAAGCTTGTTTCTGCTAAAGTTTCTGCTAAAAATGAATGTATTATATCAGATTAACATTTGATATAATTAGGTATATTTGTTTTAACAATATCTTTTTAAAGTAACCATTATTTGTTTTAAATTAATCATTTATTTGGCTGCATTGGGTCTTAGTTGAGGCATACAGGATCTAATTCCCTGACCAAGGACTGATCCCAGGCCCCCTGCACTGGAAGTGTGGAGTCTTAGCCACTGGAAGTCCCCCATTATTTGCTTTCATTATATCAGAGTACCTTTATGTTCATGGGGTTCTCATGGAAAGAATACTCGTGCTGTTTGCCATTCCCTCCTCATTGGAAAAGACCCTGATGCTGGGAAAGACTGAAGGCAAAAGGAGAAGAGGATGACAGAGTGTGAGATCGTTAAGATAGCATCATGGACTCAATGGACATGAATTTGAGCAAACTCCGGGAGATAGTGAAGGTCACAGAAGCCTGGCGTGCTGCAGTCCACGGCGCTGCAAAGAGTCAGACACACTTAGTGACTGAATAACAATCATCTTGTTGTTGTACTTGTACTAAGCAAGTACACTCTTTTACTTGCTTAGTATTTTATGCTGTTAAAAGCTTTTTTAACCCCATTTAAAAATGTGACTGGTGCAGAAAAGTTAAATCCTTTGAGCACGGTCACAAAACTGTAAATCTACATCTCAACACCTAAACCAAAGACAATCAGAGATTAAGGAAACTTAAAAAAAAATTATTAACAGTGACTTCCTGATACGAAAAATTGGGAAATTAATGACTAGTAATTTGTTGAAAAGCATAACAAATTAATCACGAAACCTGAATAGGAACACATTTAGAAGGAGACATATATAGACTATATATAATTGAATTATCTTACTTCCAAGAAATATCCATTTTGTAGAACTGAATAAGGTTTCTAGATTAATTTAGCTTTTAAAATTAAGTTCTAGAGGGAATTAAAAGTAAGCTATTTTCCTAATGTCATTTACAAAAAGCTTTTATAAATAAAATAAGGCAACAGCTAAAAATAAAATAAAGAAAGGATTTCAAACTAATTAAAAAAAAAAAAAAAACTAACCTCCCTTGATGGGAAAAGTATATGTTGAGTGCTTACATACTGATGCCAGGTATCATTAACACATTTTTCTAAAGTGGCTACTGTACACTTTAGTGTGAGGCAACCTCCAATATATGATCCACTGTCTTTCCAATTAAGATCTAAAATAATATTAATTTGAATAAAATTTCAGGGATAAAAAATATTAATATGTACATTATTTAAATGAAACATTTAAGAAATACTGCTTTTCCCTAATTTTCGCTAATGAAACATTTTGCTCAAACTCTTTACGGTATTTCAATATGTCCATTATCACTAGAGCCACTTCTTGACTCAGTAACACCATTTACTGGAAGTACCAGCTTAACTTGTACCTGAATTGTGATACAAACAGCATTTAAAATGTTTATGTGAATACTATTAAGGAAAATTTATCCCAAGCCATATTATGTCCTTATTTACATAATATTAGTTTTTCTTTAAAAAAAATCCATCCTGTAGGCATATTCACGATCCCGATTTAAAAAAACCAATGATATTTGCTTTTTAAAATGATGTTTCAAAGGTTTTTTAAAATCCCAACTCTTGTAACTGAGAGGTGATGATTCAAGGAATAATGAACTAAATTTACTAAGTTTATCTTCTTTATGAACATCTTGTCAGATGAGAACTTCTGAGACATTCTTCCGGTCTCCTTCCTTTGCATCTGGGCAGGTCTGTGATGGTGTGGACCAACACGATACAGCCCAAGGCTGGGCAAAGACAGAGACAGGTGCAGCCCAACCCACCTTGTCTCTGGAATCCTTGTGCTTGGAGCCCTGGGCCACCCTGTCTGGCTGCCCTGAGGCTGTGAGGCTGACTACCCTGTGAGGACATCAAAACCACATAGAGGGGCTATGTGTGGTGTGGGCACTGTGATCCCAGCCTTCAGGTCATCCTAGGCTGCCACTTTACCCATCTAAGATTGGGATCTGTCATCAGAGCAATGGTAACTAACACACAAAACAGAGTACCAGGCGTAGGGTACTACTGCAATGAAAACCTAACATCTGGAGCACTGGCTTTGAGACCAGACAGTAAGTGGAGCTAGAAAGGGTTGGAGGAGACTGCTGGTGAAGATGATCAAGTGGCAGAATTTTAGCAACACTGCTGGCTCTGACAGCAAGGAAAATGGAAAACATACCTTCTGCCACTGGTGGATTTTGCTAAGCAGATCTCCAAGGAGAATCTTTAAAGTATCAATAGTTTATTTTACCACCATAAGAAGACAGGATAGAAGACAGATGAACTAAAAAAGGAATCGGTCAGTTTTCAAGCAGAATTTATAGAGAATATCAGAGCTGGGACTTTGGGTTCAAAATTATTACTATGTGGGCTTCCTTGTCTCCTGGCAGAAGATTCTCAAAGTCCTCGAGCTATAACTGAGGAACTACACGCAAGCAGCCACAGCTGCCCTTGGGACTTGCTTTAACCCTGGACCACCAGGTGGGAGGGATCTTTGAAAAGGGGGAACAGAGTTTTGCACTTGGGAGGAATGTAAATCAATGTATGGCCAGAGGGTGGACTAAAGAAGTTTTGCAGTGTCTGTGTTATTTGACACTCCTCCCATCAAGAAGGAGGGTCTACGCGCCTGCTCTTAAATCTGGGAAGGTGTATAGCCAATAGAACATGGAAGAAATGATGCCATGTGGCTTCTGATGCTAGGTCATAAAAGGTGGTGAGGTTTGTGCTTTGTTTCCTGGAACACCGTCCTTGGGGCTCTGAACCATCTGCACTGAGGCTGCGGTACCTGGAGTAGCTAGACCACAGGCAGAGGCCATGCACGAGCCCTCTGCTCAGCAAGTCCTGGTCTCCAAGTCACCCCAAGCCCAGACACTTGATGTGTGAGTACACCAGCACTCAGATGATTCCAGGCCCCACCTGTCAAGTCACCCCGACCTTTGAGTCTCTCTCTGTACCCTAAGGGGCTTCCCTGGTGGTTCAGATGGTAAAGAATCTGCCTCCAGTGTGGGAGACCAGGGTTCGATCCCTGGGTCAGGAGGACCCCCTGGAAAAGGGAATGGCTACCCACTCCACTATTCTTGCCTCAAGAATTGCATGGACAGAGCAGCCTGGTGGGCCACATCAGTCCATGGGGTCGCAAAGAGTTTGGACACGACTGAGCAACTATGACTATACCCTAAGTACTGGGGTAATCTGTTATGAAACTGCTATCTCATCACTCAAAGAAATATATTACGTAATAGACAAAAAAAAAACAACAAAAAACAAAACAAAAAACCATGGGCCAAGTGCAGCCCATGAGTGGGTAGTTCATACTTTATTTTTGTCTAACATCTACCAATCTTCCACAGCGATTACAGCTTTATCAATTTCATCATCTAGCTCTGTTTTGCTTTTATCAAACACTTCAAATCAACGGCTGTTAAATCTTTTTTAGTGTACTTGGTCAGTTGGTTCATGTAAAATACTCTTCTTTGTCCCTTTCAGTGATTTTCACATCTGAAATTCTATTTTGTGTACTAATAAGATTGATATTTCTGTTTCCTCCTTGTTACCTGCCTGGCATAACCTTTTCAAACCTTTATTTTCATTCTTCCTATTGATATTTTAAACATCTTTGCAGGTTGGACTTGATTTAAAAAATTTATCCCCTCTGTCTTCTGGTAAGTCAAAACAATTTACTTATATATTGTTTGATCTCTTCTCATAATTTTATATCTTCCAAAAAATGGGTTTTTTTTGTTCTTTTCTCCCATTTTCCCCCTTTTCAAAGACTGACTATGCTAATTTATTTTTTCTGTAATAGATTATAAATCCATTCTTCAGGAATAGAAGTTCTTAAACAGACCTCCCACCAAAAGTTTACTGAGGACCCCAAATAATGTTTATGTGGGTTATATCTATCAATATTTACCATGTTAGAAATTAATGGTAAAAAACTGAAAGACATCTGTTAATTCATCTGAAAATAATAAACCAGTTCTACATAAATATCACATTTCATAAAAATAAAAAATTAGTGGGAAGAGAAGCAGAGTCGAACATTTCTGCAATCTTTTACTGCCTGCCTAATAGAAGACAGCCAGAGCGACACAGCTTGGCCACGCACACGCCCCATCTCACACGTCCATGGCTTAGCTCTATGGAGAAAATGAAAAAAAGAAAAACAAAAATATTCTTGGATCTGAAAGCTTCACTGGGCAAATTCAGCAGGAATCATAATTTGAGAAACCTCAAGAAACACCGTATGCCTAGACTGATTGCCACAATTAGTATTTAAAACATAGTCTACCGCTATAAAGAATCTTTGGTGGGCTATATTGGTGACTCCAATAACAGATGCATCCAGGGGGAAAAATGCCACTTTGTTCTTGGGCTTGTAGTAACCCTGAGCACCACGTACCATGCGGGCAGGTCCTGGGATCAGGGATCCCCAGGGGGCAGCAGACAGAATAAAGCTCTAGTCCACATGCCTAGAGACTGAGCCACATTTTAGCTCTGTTTTCGAGTCAAAACAGGATAAGGTTATAAGGTAGAAGCAGGAGGCAAAGACTTACTGTATGTATTTCAGATGGCAAACCTAAGACTAGTGAGTAACTGTTACAAAATCCAATTTCAGTGAAACTTAAGATGCATACTTCCTGACCGCTAGTGCTGTGGACAGAAGTGTCCCACAGTCCTTTAGGTAACAAACAGCGTCTAAGGCGGGGATTCCAGCAAGGAATAAGATCCTGCCCTCGTGTTGCTTACACTAACTCCAGAGTCTGCTGAAAGGAAATGGGCTTTTGTGACCGTAAGGCAGGGGTGGGTGTGAAACTTTTGCACAGAAGCTTCAGAAGAGTACTTCTGAGAAGGTGATGGATAAGCTGAGGGCCGAGCAACAGACTGAAGTAGCCTCTACGGAGAGGCAGGCCAACCTCAAGTGCAAATAGTCCACGAGTGCAAAGTATTAACATTCTATGAACGGTAAGGAAGTCCTGTGACTGGACTGAGAGGCAATGAGAAAGAGGAGCTGAAGGCAGTAAACAGGATGACGAGCCGTGGATCATCAACTTAAACTGCATATCAGACAAGTGCACTGGAGCAGGAAACGGCAGCCCCCTCCAGCGTCCTTGCCTGGAGAATCCCAGGGACGGGGGAGCCTGGTGGGCTGCCGTCTATGGGGTCGCACAGAGTCGGACACGACTGAAGCGACTTAGCAGCAGCAGCAGCAGCAGCAACGGCAGACAAGTGCACCAGGCTCTCCACGGCAGAGCCCAAGCATCAGTACGTAATAGTTTACTATTTGAGTAGTTCTCCAAGAGATGCTCACATACTTCCTGGGATGAAGAGTCACTGAATAAATCGTCTGTTGGCCTATGGTAAGAAATTTGGTATTTATTTTTAACCTAAGAGTGAGCCCACTGAAGAGTTAAGAAGGAAACTAGTAGGTCTGATCTACTTTTTTAAAGATCATTCCCATTGTTAGGGGAAGAAGCAGATGGGCAAGAATAGAAAACTCAGTCTTGAACGTTTTAAGAGATTGAATGAGCATTTATCAGGAAAGGCAGGCTGAGTGGAGACTTAGCCACTAGATGGTAATAGGCAATGTCAAGAATCTGATTTTGAATTCTACTTTGTGTACTAACAAGATTGATATTTTATTTTCTCTTTCTTATCAGCCTGGCACATCTTTTCCAAGACTTTAATTTCTGAGTATTCTTCCTTATACTATTGATATTTTAAATAATTAAACAATCAATGAGTATCAAAGAAAACTTATAAAAGAGGGGACATGCACAAGGGAAAGTTGCTCCAAAATACATTTTATCAATCTATGAGACTCATTTGACCAAATAAGGGACTTATTTATGCCCTTCTATCAGGCCACCATATGTAAGTTATGTAGCTGAAGACTTATTCTTTCAACTAACATTTCAAACAAATGAAGACAAGCGAGTCTTATTTGCAACTTAAAAACTTTATCTTCAATTGCCCTAAAACCTAACCTGCAAGCTCAATATTTTTAGTGTTATATTAACAAGTCAAAGATGAAGTTTGAGGTTGCTTTTTCTTCACCTGGAATATATTGTTCCTTTCAAACTAAATAATGGGTATAAATAAATTGGGACAGAAATACAGTAGTCAGGATTATCTTAATTCTTAAATCCTTCTATCTTAAAAGTAACTAAAACTTGAATCATGCTATTTCATCAACTTGGTAATTATTTTCCAGTAATTCTCTCTACCCTTAACTTAAAATCTGAATTGTCTCCTACAGTTTTCTCTGAGCTCTCTTAATTTGCCAGCATTCATGCCACCTTCCCTTAAACTTGGTGCGCTTGCTTTCTTTCTTAAAGAAAGTGAAATATATCTTACACCCATGTCTCTATCAAACATAGGAAAACATCTGCTCCCCTTCTTGCATTTATTTTATCTGGTCTCCAGGCATTCTGGGTTTCTAAGAATCACTGTGAAGTACTTTCTAGTCCCAGTTGATCAGCTTTGCAGTAATATAAATAATGATATTCCAGGTATCTTTCAATGAAATAATTTGGTTACATTATAATAATATATCCATGATCTCAAATAATAAAACACATCTACTAGAAAAATCCAGGTAAATTCATAGCATTTAATATTTAAGCTCAATATAATATTAGGTTTAATATTTACATTCAATACACAGGACTTCCCTGGGGGTACAGTGGATAAGAATCCACCAGCCAGTGCAGGGGACAGGGTTTCGATCCCTGGTCTGGGTGGATTCCACACGCCATGGCGTAACTAAGCCCATATACCACAACTACTGAGCCCACGGGCTGCAGCTACTGAAGCCCATGTACCTAGAACTGGTACTCTGCAACGAGAAGCCACCAAAACAAGAAGCCTGTGCACCCCAGCTAGAGGGTAGCCGCCCCCCGCTTGCCACAACTAGAGTAAGACCATGCAGCCAAAAATAAATTACAAAATACACAAAGGCCCTCTCTCCAGATGTAGTGATTTAGAAAATAAATTCCAAACACAGTGTTTAAAATTACCTTTTAAAAGATGATTCAGGTCCATTGTGTCATGTAAGACTTTTTGTTTATATCTGTAGTCTACACTGGAATCCAACGGCGCTGACTTCGAGGTGAGACTGGGTTCATGTTTTTCCTTCCCTTTTTTGGCTGATTTCAAAGATTTCGAGTTATTTTTCAGATCCTCAACATTTTCATACACTTCTTGTCTCACATTTTCTTGCCTTTTAACTTTCATTTTTCGGTCGCTTGAGGCACCCAGTTCGAAAGACTGAACCGGGCTGATGTCCGGGGTCGATAAAGGAGTGACGTCCGTCACAGTGTCTTCCGATTCTTCGGTGTCATCGCCAGCCTTGGGTTTTGTACCTGAAGCGTGGGCTCCTGGTGATTTTTCTCCTGGTTCATATTTCAGTTTGGGTGACAAGTGGGTGGCGCCAGGGAGACGCTTCTTCAGGGATGGAGACGAATCAGACAGGCCGACATCAGATCCGGTATCTGAACAGCCTGTATCGGAACTTGAAGATGAGAAGGACGAAGAGGAAGAGGAACTGCTTCTGGAATACTTTTTACTTAGGCTTTTCTTGAAGTTATTCGGCAGCTTAGCTGACTTGGACCTGACATGATGCTTCTTCTCATCATCAGTGCTCTCCTCTCCATCTGTATAGTAGTCGTGCTCACTGTCTTTTACAGTTTGGGGAAGGCTATTCGGAGTGGGCAAGCGTATTTTATGTTCTACTCTAGCATCACACAATTTTGATCTTGAAGAAGTGGTCGAGGGTGAGGAATTTCCAGCTTGTGCGTTATCAACTTCTATAGAGTGTTCCTCTGGAGGAGTTTTCCCATTGCTCTCCGTTCCCTTCTCAGTAAGATCATCTTCCTGTCTTTGTAGTCCAAGTTTCAAGTTTACATTTTCCGTATCTTTGTCTATTTTCTCGTCAGCGTCATCATCCTGCTTGTTAAAAACTGAGCTGCTGTCACCTTTCTTTGCTTCTTCGAAGTCACTGTCAAAGAAAGAATGGTCCACTTCACCTTCTGATATATCGTCAAACCGATCCATGCTGGCAAAAATATATCTGAAAAGGAGGAAAGTGTAACCATCAGACTAAGAGTGATTTCCAAATTACTCTTTTTATTTTTATACAGTAATTGCAAATTTTTCCCAAACTGAGAAGTCAGGGTAATATATAAAGAGAAATATGAAAAAGAAAAAAACATACCATAAAAACAGTAACTCAGTGAAATGATAATGGGGGCTACAGGGGTAATAACAAGTTATACCAATGATCTGAACAATAATAAGAGATCATCAAGGCAAGTATATAACAAACGTGGATATGTAGGTGAACGCCAAAGAAAAGCTGACTTCCATAAATTAAGTACAGCTAGAGCTTAGAATCAGAGAAGACAATGAATGGCACCCCACTCCAGTACTCTTGCCTGGAAAATCCCATGGACGGAGGAGCCTGGTGGGCTGTAGTCCCTGGGGTTGCTAAGAGTCGGACATGACTGAGCAACTTCACTTTCACTTTTCACTTTCATGCATTGGAGAAGGAAATGGCAACCCACTCCAGTGTTCTTGCCTGGAGAATCCCAGGGACGGCGGAGCCTGGTGGGCTGCCGTCTATGGGGTCGCACAGAAACGGACACGCCTGAAACGACTTAGCAACAGCAGCAGCAGAGCTTAGAATGCTAAGCCAGCCCAAACAGACATCATTCTGGTAGACTGGCCGGTTAAAGACTCACACTTCTGGGAGAGGCTGAAGCTTCAGGGTTAGTTATGAAAGCCCCAGTTTGGTGGGATGGCCCAGCAGTCAGGTCTCCATTTGGAGCCTGCAGTTTTCAATCAGATTCAGTTTAAAAGATGAGAGATGTGATCAAAATCTAAGGCACTAGCAACAGTCTCAGCTACTGTTCTTAAGTTCTTAAACTTTTTGTTGTCCCTCTGTGTGGCATCCGTAGATTATGGCATTTTTGCTTAACCCATGTGACAGTCACAGGTCACAGCTTCAGGCTCACAGTCGTAAAGCCAGTCATTACCTTCTCCACTTTTCTGAGGTTCAGTCTTAGGGAGAACCCTTGATGGTTAGTGGCTATGAATGTGCAATTACAGCATTACCTTTAATACTGAAAAAAAAAAAAAAACTTGAATAGAGGAATATTTTGAGCCCATTAAAATCATTATTTAAATCACAGGTCAGCAAACTACTGTGAATGGGCCCACCACTTGTTTCATTAAAAAAAAGTTTTATTGGGACACAGCCCCACTCACAGGTTGAAGAACTGTCTCTGACAGGTTTCCCACTGCATCTGTAGAGTTAAGTAGCTGTGACAGATACCACAGGGCCCACACAGCCTAAAATATTTACCAATGGATCCTCTGTGGCCCCCTGATGTTGGTGCTATTATCAGCGTGAAAAATGTATTAATATAAAATTGTTGGCTATACTGGATTAATAATACAATTTAGACATTTGGACAAAAAATGAAGAGTTGAAAAATCAACAAGCCCATTGCATTTTTAATATTTCCACTACTATTACTGTGATAGTGTTCATGTAATAAACTAAGCAAGAAAGTGATGACAGGGAGTCTGCACAGTGACAAAGAACCAACTGGGTCAGATACTCAGGCTCAAAACTTGGTGCTGCTGCTTCTCAGTTGTGTGTTCCTGGGCACATGGACAAGAAGGGGAATCACAGCCCTGTCAGCAACAGTGCTGACTGAGGGAAAAACTCAATGTCCAGTCGGAGGAAAACAGAGAAGAGAAATGTTGTGTATTATACACTGTGTATCAGTCAAAAATGATGAGCTGAGAGCCACAAAAATCATGTCTACCAAGAGAGGGGAATTTTGAATGACAATATAATCATGAAAAACTTAACACATATACACACACAAACAAAACAGCACTAAACTCTTCAGGTGGACAAACATATACATAAAATTCTATCTGCCTGGCCTGGGAAGACATGCATTAAATATCTAAGAGTATGAGCCTATAAACGGAGGGAGGAGGAATGAAGCTGGAAAAGGGGACAAAGGGGTAGAACTAAGAAGCAGTTTTCTGTGATTATGAATCATCACAAATATAAAAAGCTATGACTGATCATTATCAATCTAATTCTGCCCACCTGAGTTCAAAGAGAAAAACAGCAAATAAGCTATTGAATGATGGACAGTGCTCATTAATAGTCATTAAATTCTCCCCGAAGCTATCCTTTTTTGTAAGATAATTCACACTTGAAAATGTCAAGGAATAAAAGAGCTGTGGTAGCTGTTTTATCCCACTGTTTAATGCCTTTAAGGATTAAAAAATTTTTAACAAGTTTCTTCAAATTCTAAAATCAAACAGTTTCATAGCACAGCTCAGAGCAAATTTTCTTAGCCAGTTTAAAACAGAAATCTTTTCAAAAACAAATCATCCAAATTATCCCAACTTCCGTCCCTCTGCAAAACTTGTTTACATTTTTCAGGAATTAAAATTACTAACCTAAGTCTCATTTGTATTAGTGTTGTTATTCTACTACTACTAATAGTTAAAACATTAACTTAGTACTCATTAACTGAGTACTTATATGTTGTTGCTGTTCAGTTGCTAAGTCACATCCGACTCTTTGTGACCCCATGGACTGTAGCACAGCAGGCTTCCCTGTCCTTTACTATTTCCCAGAGTTTGCTTAAACTCATGTGCATTGAGTCAGTGATGCCATCCCACCATTTCATCCTCTGTCGTCCCCTTCTCCTCCTACCCTCATCTTTTCCAATGAGTGTTTTCACATCAGGTGGCCAGAGTATTGGGGCTTCAGCATCAGTCCTTCTAATGAATATTCAGGGTTGATTGTTTTAAGTGCAAAAGAAGTACTAACTCACTGACTCTTGACAACAACTTTTAAGATATTTTGTCACTCTCTGGTAAGTGGGAACTTGCCTGAAGCCACACAGCTAGTTAAGTGGCCTACCAGGATTCTAAAATGGGCAGCTTTGAGGATCACATGACTGCTTTAGAAATACGGTCCTAGCCTTATGGAAAGAAAAAAACTGAGACCTTCCTTCTTTGAACTGTAAAACACATTGTTGTGATATCTATGATTTATTTGACAGTAAACAGGGGCTAAGATAATAAAATAATCCCTCCCATGGCAGGAGATTTTAAGAGAAAGTGGGGTTTGTTTAGCAATTCGGCTTTAGAAACAGTTCTTTGCAAAAAAAGGATGGCCTGCCCAGTGAAAATTAGATACACATGCTAGTGTTCGCCACACATTTTGCTGGATATATCTGCCGTGCAGCAGTTTTCCTCTAGCAAAATAATCTGGAACAAATCTCACTGGCATCACAAACTGAATAAACTAGTTCAGTTCAGTTGCTCAGTCGTGTCTGACTCTGTGACCCCATGAACCGCAGCATGCTAGGCCTCCCTGTCCATCACCAAATCCCAGAGTCCACCCAAACCCATGTCCATCGAGTTGGTTATGTCATCCAAGCATCTCATCCTCTGTCCGTCCCCTTCTCCTCCTGCCCTCAATCTTTCCCAGGACCAGGGTCTTTTCCAATGAATCAGCTCTTCGCATCAGGTGGCCAAAGGATTGGAGTTTCAGCTTCACCATCAGTCCTTCCAATGAACACCCAGGACTGATCTCCTTTAGGATGAACTGGTTGGATCGCCTTGCAGTCCAAGGGACTCTCAAGAGTCTTCTCCAACACCACAGTTCAAAAGCATCAATTCGTCGGCGCTCAGCTTTCTTTATAGTCCAATTCTCACATCCATACATGACCACTGGAAAAACCATAGCCTTGACTAAACGGACCTTTGCTGGCCAAGTAATGTCTCTGCTTTTTAATATGCTGTCTAGGTTGGTCATTACTTTCCTTCCAAGGAGTTAAGTGTCTTTTAATTTCATGGCCGCAATCACCATCTACAGTGATTTTGGAGTGGAGAAAAATAAAGTGAGCCACTGTTTCCCCATCTATTTGCCATCCCTACCGGATGCCATGATCTTAGTTTTCTGAATGTTGAGCTCTAAGCCAACTTTTTCACTTTCTTCTTTCATTTTCATCAAGAGGCGCTTTAGTTTTTCTTCACTTTCTGCCATAAACCGGTAGCCTTAGGTAAATTTAAGTGTTAACATAGGTAATAAGAATTCAGAACTTTGAACTGATTTGTGACTCTCTATCCCAAACTGAGCTTGTGATCAAACCATCTTTCCAAAGACAGTAAAGATTTTCCCAGGTATTTCTGGCAAGGAGGGTGACAAACCTGGGGTAGCATGGTACAACTTGTATCATATTCTGCTTGATCAAACCACCTTTTGGGTGAAGCACTTAGCTGAGTGCTATGGCAAAGAGTCTAGAACCTGAGTTATGATTAATGGTTTACCAACCCAGGGCTCACAGAAATAAAAGAAATAACTAAGGGAAAGGGTGTGTTCAGATACTTGAAGAGTAGTGACATGAAACAGACTTGAGAGCTATTATTTGCAGCTCCAGAGGCAGAACTTGCATCAACAAATAGAATGCATAAGAAAGCTGTTCTGAGTTTAACATGAGAATTGCTCAAAAATGGAATGAGCTCCCTTCAAGGATTATGAGCCATAAGTCATCTAGCCACAAGTCACTAGATATTGCTGGAGCAAAGACTAGATGGCTATTTGCTGGGGTGCTGCAGAGGGAATTTGTGTGTCTGGAGGATATGAGCTTTCCCAACCCTAACATGAGCTAGGTCTAAATCCCAGAGTCTATCCCTAAGCCAAATGACTACAGATACTTCTGTGAAATCCATTTTTCATAGCTGTTTCCTGCCTTCCCTGTCTTCTTGCCAAACTGGGAACTCCTGGTACCTTGCTCATCTTTATATCCTAGCACCTAAAGTCAGACCTGACAAATACTAGATAATAAAAGAATGTTTATCTGATGAAGGAGTTTGGAGTTAGGAGATTTAAGATTGAGCCAGCTATGTAGGGCTTTCCAGGTGGCACAGTAGTAAAGAATATGCCTACCAATGCAGGGGACACTGGAGACATGGGTTCAGTCCCTGGGTCGGGAAGATTGAGGAGGAAATGGCAACCTGCTCCAGTATTTTTGTCTGGAAAATTCCATGGAGCTAGAAGCCTGGTGGGCTACAGTCCATGGGGTTGCAAAGTTGGACACGACTGAGCACAGCCAGCTATGTAAGCAGAAAAATCACCTCTTTCACCTGAGTTTTTTTCCTGGACAGTTTTCCATAGCTGTCCTTCATTCCCTTCCTACCCCACACACTAGAAGCAACTATCCCCTTATCTGCATTTACAAGATCCCTGTGAGTGTGAAAGTCACTCAGTCATGTCAGACTCTTTGCGACCCCTCGGACGGAAGTCTGTTAGGCTCCTCTGTCCATGGAATTCTCCAGGCAAGAATACTAGAGTGGGTAGACATTCCCTTCTGTAGGGGATCTTCCCAACCCAAGGATCAAACTCAGGTCTCCTGCATTGCAGGTGGACTCTTTACCATCTGAGCCACCAGGGAAGCCCCACAAGGTTCCTGCAGTCCCCAACAATTGTAACCATCTGTCTTTCTACATGGTCACAGTTCATGAGAAGGGGTGTAGAGATCAGTATCTGGGGGACTTTTCAGGTTTATAGATTTAGGTTCCTAACATCCAACAGATGGGTTATTGTAAAGACTTAAACATTCAGGTTTTTCCAGTAGTCATGTATGGATGTGAGACATGGACTATAAAGAAAGCTGAGTGCCCCAAAATTGATGCTTTTGAACTGTGGAGTCGGAGAAGACTCTTGGGAGTCCCTTGGACTGCAAGGAGATCCAATCAGTCCATCCTAAAGGAAATCACTCCTGAATATTCATTGGAAGGACTGATGCTGAAGCTGAAACTCCAATCCTTTGGCCATCTGATGCGAAGAACTGACTCATTAGAAAAGACCCTGATGCTGGGAAAGACTGAAGGCAGGAGGAGAAGGGGATGACAGAGGATGAGATGGTTGGATGGCATCAGCAACTCAATGGACATGAGTTTGAGTAAGCTTGGGGAGTTGGTGATGGACAGGGAGGTCTGGTGTGCTGCAGTCCATGGGGTTGCAAAGAGCTGGGATATGACTGAGCAACTGAACTGAAGCATTCAGGTGACTTAATGAACGGAAAGAATATCCAACTGTCCCAACCACTAAGCAGTCCTTTTGATAACCTTCACTTCAGTTAGTGAGATTCAATTTAAAGAGTAATAAAAATATGGACTTAATAAGATAGTAAAGTTTCTCTTTACAACATATGGGAAAGCATAAAAATCAAATGATAGTTCATTAGGATGCAACAACCCTGCTAATACTCAATAAGAACAAGTACTTGCCAAAGCTGCCCAGGAATCATTTCAGTTCAGTTCAGTTGCTCAGTTGTGTCCGACTCTTGGCGACTCCATGATCGCAGCACGCCAGGCCTCCCTGTCCATCACCAACTCCCAGAGTTCACTCAAACTCACGTCCATCTAGTCGGTGATGCCATCCAGCCATCATCCTCTGTCGTCCCCTTTTCCTCCTGCCCCCAATCCCTCTCAGCATCAGTCTTTTCCAATGAGTCAACTCTTCGCATGAAGTGGCCAAAGTACTGGAGTTTCAGCTTTAGCATCATTCCTTCCAAAGAACACCCTGGGCTGATCTCCTTGCAGTCCAAGGGACTCTCAAGAGTCTTCTCCAACGCCACCGTTCAAAAGCATCAATTTTACGGCGCTCAGCTTTCTTCACAGTCCAACTCTCGCATCCATACACGACCACTGGAAAAACCATAGCCTTGACTAAACGGACCTTTGTTGGTAAAGTAATGCCTTTGCTTTTCATTTAGACACCCATGATTCGTAGAGCCCTTGCAGAACCAGCAATACAAATACCAACGCTTTCGCCTTACATCAGGAAAACACACAGAGGAATCCGACATTTTTAACTGTCGTTTTAGATACTGGGACATGACGTTTCTGTAGTTAAGACATACGATTTGGTCCAAAGAAGGTAACCTATCAGATACCTGAAAATCTCTGCCCAAAGGAAACACCTGTCTTTCAGGATCTGAGGTTCCTTACACTACCCCTGCCGGAGGCCACGAGGTAGTGGATAACTGACATCCCCCTCCCTCCTCTGAGTTCAGGATCAAGTTCCGCGGAGGGGGAGACCTGAGCCAGGATCTCCCGGGACGGGGTAGGGGGCGATCACATCTTAATTCACGGCCGACCCCGACCCCACGCCACCCGCGAACGCGCCCCGAGGTCAGGCCCAGCCATCCCAGCGCGGCCGACGAGCGGCGCTGGCCCTGCGATCGCGCCGGCTCCGGACGCCTCCGTGTGGGTTACACCCGCCTACCGACAGGCTGCCCGGGCCGCAGAGGCGGCGGGGCCTGGAGGGCTGGGGCGGGGGGTGGGGAGGCGGCCTGGCCGGTCCGCCTTCCGCATACCGACCCTGTGCGCTCGCCGCGGCCTCGGCCCCGGAGAGGGGAAACGGATCCCGAACGCGGGACAGGGGGCGCGGAGGAAGGGTCGCCCGCGCGCAGCTCACCCGGCGCCGCAGCCGCAACCTCCTCGCGCCGCCGGCGTCCCGGCCGTGCGCCCGCGCGCGCGCTCCCGCAGCCCCTCCACGCGGCCCTGGCGGCCGCCCGAGCTTCCGGAGGCGGAGATAGCGGAACGGGAAAGGAGGTCGCCTGGGCCCGCGCCGCTGGTCCCGCGGGAACCGGGCGGTGCCGGAGGCTCCTCGAGGCGGGCGTCACAGAGCGCGGCGGGCCCGCCCCGCTCCCGGGTGCGCGGGGCCTGGCCAGCGGGCGCCCTCTCGGATGGAAAGGGCCGCGGGAAGAAAGTGACCTCCGGACCCTCGGCTGTGCCCTGCACCGCCCAGGTGTTAACTGCTGCCGCCTCCGCTGCTAACGAGGAAAGCCGCTTTGATGGTCTTGTGATGTTGTACCCAAACAGCAACAGTAATAATAAATATGGAGGCAGCTGATATAAATATGCTTGTGTCAGCAAAGTTCGGTTTAAACAGCCCTGTGGGCCAGGGGCTGGTAAACACGTGAGAAAGCCCTCTGGCTACTGGTAAATGAGATGGGTAGTTCAAACAACCTGAGAAAAATGATCTCCGTCCACTATATTGAATGCAGCCCTTTTTCATGTTTGAACTCGCAAGCACATAGTAGGTGCGACAGAGCAGTGGCACCCCACAAATGCCGGCCTGCTAATCCCAAACCTGTGCTGTGATTAAGGATCTTCAGATGGGAACATCAACCTAGGTTATCCCAGCTGAGCTCAGTGTAATCCCAAGGGTCTTTATAAGAGGGGAGACAGGAGATTTGAGGTCAGTAATAAAAGCAAAACATGGCCATGGAAGCAAAGCTTGTAATATACTCCGTGGTGACTACAGTTAATACCCTGCTGTATATTTGATAGAAGCTGGAGATTCCCCATGGACAGAGGAGCCTGGTGGGCTACAGTGCATAGCTTGCCAAGAGTCCCACACCACTGAGGCAACTTGTCATGCACTGGAAACTGACAAGGGGAAGAAAAGGATTCTCCCCTTGCAGCCTCCAGAGGAAAAGCAGCTCAGGTCACACCTTAATTTTACTTTTGACCTCCATAACGGTAAGATAAATTCATGTTGTTTTTAACCACTAAGTTTGTAGTAATTTGTTATAGCAGCAACAGGAAATTAATACAATAGGTACCCAATATTTTTTACATGAAAGTGTAGAGAAAGGAACGCCTGGTAAGCCATATCATGCATGCCCAGTCACTTCAGTCATGCTGGATTCTTTGCAAGCTTATAGACTGTAGCCTGTGAACCTCCCCCGACTGTGGGATTCTTCAGGCAGGAATACTGGAGTGGGTTGCTATGCCCTCCTCCAGGGAGTCTTTCCCACCCAGGGACTGCACCTGAGTCTCCTGCATTGGAAGCAGATTCTTTACTGCTGTGCCACCTGGGAGGGGACCTTCCCATGGATTTAAACATGGAGAGATGTAATTCGTTGGTTCCAAAGACCGACAAAGCTGAGCACACGTGTATGTAGGCCCCCTCTCATTTAATTCCTGGCTGGGCCAATATGATTTGCTTTGGCCAATGGGATGTTAACAAATGTAACACAAGCAAAAGCTTAAAAAGAACTTGTATATCACATCTCTGGCTTGGTTATGTGAAGAGACCCAAGCAATCTCTTGAAGGATAAGAACTCAGGGGACAGAGACAAGCCCTATTAATGGAGGCTCCATAGCCAGAGTAGTCCTAGTTTGTGTACCAGGAGATCACAGCATCATTAGTGGCTCAGGCAAGAAGAGGAGAGCTGACCCAACTGACCCCAGACCATTGACTGACCTGCAAAATCATAAGCATATCCAGTGGTTGTTATTTGGTGGTAGTTTGTTATATGACAGTAGATAATTGACATACTCTATTTCCCTAAATTTCAGGTCAAAACTTGGATAAGTTGAAATTATCCTCTTTTGGGGATCTACCCTTATCAATTCTTCGTCTTGATACCAGCTAATTCAGTGTACACTACTTTCCTTTGTAATTCTCTTTCTCTTTGAAGATTAATACAAAGACACTTCTGCCTGAAAGTTTACCAACATGAATATTTTTACTTGAAGAGGCCCACTCAGCATTATATATCAATGTCCGAAAATTTTTTTCACAGATTAGTTTTCCTCTTCCCAGTGCTATAGTATGTTTGTTTTAAGCTTTAGCAGTCTACTATTTGTTTTAAAAGTGTTTTATAATTTTTTCACTTCTCCTTTTGAAGTTTGGCCCCACTTACAACCATATTTTCTGTAAACTACACTCTGCTTGAAAGTTTACAAGAGAGAGAGTTAGGTTAACAGACCTGTTATGTTCTTGTGGTGAATCAGCAGAAGAAACTGTAATGATATCTAGGTATTTTGATTCCTATTAATACCTATACAAAATTTTACCCAAGGTGGGCAAAGGCAAATACAGTGTGTTTCTCTCTAACCCTACGGCTACCTTTAAGGAGATCCAGGGGCTTTAAGGAAAAGTATACTAATGGGCTTCCCTAGTACCTCAGACGGTAAAGCATCTGCCTGCAATGCAGGAGACCGGGGTTCAGTCCCTGGGTTGGAAAGATCCTCTGGAGAAGGAAATGGCAACCCACTCCAGTGTTCTTGCTTGGAGAATTCCATGGACAGAGGAGGCTGGTGGGCTACAGTTCTTGGGGTTGCAGAGCTGGACATGACTGAGCAGCTAGCGCAATACTAAATAGTGAAGGGGAAGATTCATTACATATTATCGACAGAGATTGGGTGTTATATACCTATTTACACTCTAGTACTTTAAATGTCAAATTTTCACTTAATTTATCTTTATAGTATCCCAATGAATTCAGACACCATTCCCAGCTTACCAAAAAGAATAATGAAGATAGCCCATGGAGTGTTTAATTACAAAGCTGTCAGAATGTGCTGGCCATAAGGAATATAATAAATAAGGCATCTCTACTTAATTTGGTCTTAAGTTTGACCTGGGAGGGCTCAGCACTGACTTCCTGGATTCTAATACCTGACATCTCCTTCAATACCTCCTGATCTCAGGCACTCCCTTGTATATCTTACCACCTCCCAGTGTTCCTCAAACCTTGAACAGGGTAGAAACCAAACTACTACTTTAAATGTTTGAATTGTCCGTGCTGACTTCACAGCAATATGACATTTGCTTTAAGGCAGTTTCCTGACCACAAGTGTACATTTCTCCAGATCTCATTCTTGGGAACAATACATAGTGTGCTGGAAAGATCATGAGTTATAGACCAGGGCTCTCAATAAATGTTAGACAGTTTCCTCTTTATTGATTATACAATTTTACCAACTTTAGTGATTACTATAAATCATGTTGCACTTGTCGGGTGGCTGGCTATGATACCAGCCATACTCAAAAAGCCACAAAACTAAACACTTATAAAAGCATAGAATACAGCTTACTCATGGATTCAAACCCTGTTTTTTTTCTCGTCTGTCATATGGGACGACTAAGCGAGATAGAGTTTTTAGAAAGTACCATGAGTAAGCCTTAGAGCCAGAGCAGGTGGGTGATAAAACCAAAGTCTGATAACTCTGTAACAGTTGAGCAAGTTATTTTGCCTTCTGTGCCTCAGTTTCCTCACAGATAGGTGGAGATTACATTCACGGGTGATTGTGAAGATCAAATGAAGTATGTCTGGTGCTTAGAACAGTATCTGACCCAGTGAGTGCTCAGTTAGCTACTATTATTGTCAACTGCAGTAAACCCATATTTTGGAAAATTTTAAATATATATAAAGTATGTAAAGTGCTCAGCATGCTGTCCCCTGCATGTAAAGGATCACACACACATACACACAAATGTATCTTATTGTCGGTAACATCAGATTACCATGCTTTATTTGAAATAATTCAGAATTGTAGGGTACACTTTGAGGACCCCCAGTGGGATGAACATTAACTATTTTAGGGGCAAAAGGGCTCCTTCAAGATCAGTTACACTGCTTAATTTAAAAATAAAAAAGAGAAGACAAGGAAGACAGGAAGGTAGTAACTACTTTTGAAGTCATCCCCTGTCATCACCTAGACATGGCAAAGTCACATCTGGCCTAAGGCACTCATTACCTCCTTGTCCTTGACTTACAAGGAATAAGAATAAAGTGGTCCATGAATACAAATATTTAAAGCAATCAGCTTTTTAAAAATGACAAATGTGAACATATTTGTTTTTATGTAGATACATAAAATAATTCATTTCTGTACTGTTTTATTAGAGGTTAATATTAGGGATAATTTTTTTTTTTTTTGGCCTACTTTATCTCCCACTTGAAATCCATGCCATTCCAGGGAAATTTATTATAAAAACATGAATACATGAGTGGCCTTTGTATGTCTATGGACACTAGTTTGTTTGAATGATAACCTCTTGGATAATACTTTGTTTTAAAAGAATAAACAGGGAGTTCCCTGGTGGTCCAGTGACCAAGACTGTGTTCACAATTCAGGGGGCCCGGGTTCGATCACCTGGTTGCAAGCTGGATCCCAAATGCCATAGCTGGAGATCCCACATGCAGCAATGAAGATCGGGCCCAGCCAAATTTTAATAGTTAAAAAAATAATAAAATATCCACCAGTTTACTTTGTATGAATGTTGTATTTTTTCTCAGTTGAAACGATAGAGATTCCTTATAGAAAAGCACAGTATAGTCACAGTATTTGAAAATATATTTTAATGCTTGCTTAACTCTGTTTCCTAGGAAGCAGGCTATAACTCAATTTATTGGAAAACGCTAGTGCTTTTAAACTGTTTTGCTTTTTGATGTCTGTCTCCCACATCCTCCATGGCATCCCTCATCTATTTACCCCCTTCCCTTTCTTCCCCTTTCTATTCTTGATTTGCCCTCTCTATTCTATCACCCCCTTTTAAGTAAGCATTAATCTCTTTCCAATTCCTTCATCTCCCTTAGAATTCCTTTATTCATTAAAGATATATCTGTTTTGTTGATCTTAGTAATTTCTAGTGTTTAGCATATTGGTATCTTCTCAGTAAGCATTATCTGTACATTAACGCAGGGGCCGTGGTACGAGAAGAAAATATGTATTCTCAAAATTACTTGGAGCACTTTCACTTACGTGTGGGCACTGGCATTTG
>SJYX01008046.1:10284-95613 GCA_006410675.1 Oreotragus oreotragus | reverse complement strand
CACTCAGCGGGTCGCAGTGGCTCCCGCCCCCACCCCGCCCCCTCTCGACACGCTTTCCGGGTCGCCCCCGCCCCCGCTCCTCCCCTGGGGCTCAGCCAGCGCGAGTCCCATCCCGGTCCGGCTACCTGGGGCGCGCCCGGCCGGGCAGCTGCGGGCCCGGCGCCGGCCGGCGGCGTCTGTGAGAGCCGTTCCGTCGGGCGGGGGCCGCCGACGAGGGCATGAGCGCGGACTCCTGCCTCCGGCGCGGCGGGAGCGGGGAGGGAAGGAGGCGCCGCGCGGAGGCCACCGTCCGGGGCAGCGCCGGGGGACAGCGGGGCGGGAGATGTGCCTGTCCTTAGCGGCCCAGCAAGCAGCATGCACCCCGATCCCTCCGACAGCGGCGGCGCCAGCCTCGCGGGCACCCCGGGCGAGCGGCGGCCGGAGCCCCGGGGGGACGCGGCGGCTCCGGGGGCGCCCGGCGGCGGGAGTCGATGGGTGGCGGCGGCCGCCCTCGCCGCCGTGTGCGCCTCCTGCCTGCTGGCCGGCTGGTGGCCGGCGGCGGCGGGAGGCGCGGGGCCGGGCACGGTCCTGCTCAGGCTCAGCCTGTACCTGGGCTGCGCCGCGGCCGCCTTCCTGCTGGGGACCGTGTTCTCCCTGGTCTGCCGGAGCCCGCGAGCCCCGCCGCCCGACTTCGCCGCCGCCTGGAGACGGCTGGCCGCACGCCGCCGGCCGGAGGTGAGTACTGGGCGCCTGCCCGCGGCCTCGCCCGGCCCGCCCGCTCCGGGAGGGCCGGGGGTCGCGGCGGGCCGGTCCTCTCGGGGAAGCGGGGGCTGGGCTGGGCCGGGCCGGCCAGGCGGGGAGATAGATGCTCACGTCCTCTCGGCCCCCGCGTGGGGCGGGCCGAGATGCACGCTAGCAGGTGATGTACTTAGTTGCTCGACTCCATCCTCAGTCCCAGGCTCGGGAGCTGAATAATCCTTCCAGATATTGGCTGTTGCCCTGCCGCTGGGGAGCGGGGCGGCCGCTGTACGCAGGCGCTGCGCCTGGGGCCGGTCATTACGCTGGGCTCTGGTAACCGTTCCCCGTGGGAGGTAACTTTTATGCCCTTTTACAGACCGGGAAACTTGGCACAGAGGGGCTGACTTGGCTTAGGTCCCCTGCCCGGTATACCTCATGACGAAAGCCCGGGTACGCTTTTTTTTTTTTTTTCAATCACGCTGTCCTGTCTTCCGCCGTGTGGACAAGTATCGCAGTTTCAGTGATTTAGGAAACGGATGCCCGAAATCACTGTAGTTTGCATCGAAAGGAACGTTATCATCAGTGGGGTGTGGCGATCTAGTGGAGAATGGTGGTTAAGGAATTCAGGGAAAGACAGTGTTTTAAATGAGCTCTCCGATTCCTTAGTGCCAAACCGCTGCTTTTTTCTCTACCTCCCAGCAGCTTCACTTTCACAGCCCTTGAAAAGAAACTTGGTTCTGTCGTAGCTTGACTTACCGCTTGACTAAATTCTACTGTCATTAACCTGAAATTGCTCACTCTGTAGTAAGAGACGTGGCTGTGGCCCAACTTCGTAAAAGTATTTTGTTAGAAGCATTATTACTCCCTGGGTTTTGTGTTTGTTTATAATACTACGTGCTTCTTTCTTCTTCTTTTTTAAAATCTCACTCTCTTCGCCAAAAGGACCCTTTCCTCAGTGTGTCAGTTCAGAAAGCAGAGCTGAAATAATGGGTAAAGAGGTGTAGGTAAAGGGGCGCCCATCCCCACTAAGTTAAGCAGCTGTTCAGTATGTTGAGGAAAAGGAACTTCAGTTTTCATAAATAGCCCCAAACTAGCTGTGTTTATTTCTCTTAAAAACCTTCACCCAGCTATTATATCTGATTTACCAAGAGTTGATGAGGAGGTGTATTTTTCCTCTTGCTTTTTCCCTACAATGATAAAAGACCCCAGAATTTTACTGTTGATGTGTGAATGACGTTACAATTCTTTAGAGTATTTTAAGATGGTGTAATCTATTTCATGTGTATTTAATCGTATTTATTGAGTCTTTCAGAAACCGGGTATTATTTTGGAAGCTGGGGTTGAATCAACAAGACAAACAAAAGCCCTGCTTTCTGGAGATTATATACTTATGGGGGAATCAGGCATTAAACAAAGAAATGCGTTAGTTTTGGATAGTGATAAATGCTTAAATGCTTATGAAACCAAAAGTAATTAAGAGTTAAGTGATTAAGAGTGCCTGGTGTGTGGAGGCAGGAAGTTTAGATGGTGGGGTCAGGGTCTAAGCCTTAGTATCGCCACTGCTCTGTCCTGGAAGCCTCACGAGTGGTTTACCTCCCTTTTTCCTGGAAAATACATTTCCCCAAAGCTCCCAGCTCACTTGTACCTCTGATAAAACTTAGGTTATCATCCAGAAAGATGCTTTAGTAGAGGAAGCAGAGAAAATACTACATTAGAGGTGACAGAAAAGGAAGTAGCTTATGTGATCTCTCATGTATACTACCTGAAAATTTCAGGCAGTGGAAGAGGTATAGGTGTACATTAAGGACAGGTGATTATTGGTCATTCTTTTTTAATTCAGATTCCTACAGCATTAAGTAGGAAAATAAGTACATTAGGAGGTTTACTTTCTGTTACCTAGAATTAAAGGGTATGCACATATGCTATTCATATGTCTCTGCCTACTCAGTTGTGTTCATCTCTGTGCAACCCCATGAACTGTAGCCCGCCAGGCTTCTCTGTCCATAGGATTTCCCAGGCAAAAATACTGGAGTGGGTCGCCATGCTCTCCTGCAGGGGATCTTCCCGACCCAGGGATCAAGCCCGTGTCTAAAATTATTTATATATATTTACAGTACCAGTGCAGTTTACTCAAGCCTTTCGTTGTGCTGTATTTCCAATAACTTATGCTTAAGGTTTTTTAAAAAATGCTCCTTATGAATGGAAGCATAAGCATGTGGTGTAGTGTAAAATATCTGTCAGTTCTGTGGGGGTAGGAGCTGGACCACACGGGTCATCTAACATATGTGGAGGGGGAGGCTGTTTTGTAGTGAACCAAATGGTGTCTCTTAAGATACAGTGACTACTTTACTACAGAAATTGTGATTCAGCATTAAGAAAAGAATCCTCATTTGTTCTTGTATATTTTAGGTTCTTCTAGTATCTGCTGAGCATGTCAGACACTAGGATCTATCCTATCTGTCCATCCTTTTTTTTTCTCCCCCTTCTTGACTTTCTTCTCTAGAGGGAAAAAAATGCATATACTATTAAAAGTAGGCAACCAGAGAAGACTAAACCAGAAGGGAGAAGGCATTTTCATGTCTAGACGTGTTCAAATGCTCCTGCACGCTTTATAAGGTAGCTGTTGGCTGTCATAACTCTTTGTGGTTGAAGTCCTTGACTGATATCTTTTGTTATCCCTTGCACCTTGCAGGAGCTCCAAAAAGTGTTTGCTGATGATAATGAAAAAAAATTAGGTCAGTTTGTGGTCACTGAGGGCTTTCCCCCTTCAGTTAACCTAGTGTTTATTGAGCATCACTTATATGCAAGGAATTTTATTTTACTTGGCTGGTAATCATTACTGATTAAAGGAATAAAACTGATTTTTCAACTCGAGTGGAAAGAACATCCAGTGGTATATTCAGGTGGCAAAAAAAAAAAAAAGCTTTGTGTAAGGTCAGGAAGGTTGACGGTTAAGTCTTAACATTTGCTCTCTGGGCCCCACTTTAGAAAAACTTGAACTTTGTTGCAGGCCAGCTGGCTGGAGCTGTGATGCTCTGCGGCTGGCCTGCTTCTGGGGCAACAGTTGTTAGCCCTGCTTTGCTGAGTAGGCTGCCGTAGAGTGGTGCTTCATAGTCCAAGGCTGTAGCTTGGTGTTGTGCCAGACCTGTCAGCTCACGTGGACCAAAGACCTCAAATTCACTAGCTGCGGTTACCTGACCCTAGCACATGATCTACCCAAAGTGACAGCAAGAAAAACATGGGAATAATGAATCAATAGTTTAGAAACCTTACTTTCGTTACTAGACCAGTGGGACAAAGTGTATCTTCATATAATGGAAAAAAGAAAAATAATCTCTTACATTTTGGTGATAAAAATAAGGAATAACTTTTTAAGATGTCAGTTATTCACATAGTTTATGTATTTTTCTCTTTTACATGGTAATTTATTGGATGTTTCTTGATTTACACTTGATTTATACCATTAAGTTAAAAATAAGCACTGGACAAATGGAGACAAATGGGGCCTGATACAAGAAAGTCCACAAAGGTGCTTAGTAGCATAATGGGAAAATAAGTCCACTGCTATGTGAAGAAAGTATTAGTGAAAGACTTTTCCAAGTTTAGACAGAAAAGTTCAAGAAATTCATCAAAGCTCATAAGCGTTTGCCGTGTGTCTGCTGCATTTTGCTTTTCCGATCTTGGGGGATCATTTTGGCCTAGTTAGTTGCTAAATGTCAGTGCCAGGCACATAGTAGGTTCTCTATGGATGGATTTTTGTCCCTAATGAAGGGATTATTGTTTGAGATGAGAACAGACTTGAGTATCGGACTGACATTTTTAAATTTGAAAGTTCAGCCACAGTTCCCTAGAGAAGGGATCATAGTCTCGCGGTGTGTAGTCGCTCAGTCTTGTCTGACTCTTTGGGACCCCGTGGGCTAGCCCTCCAGGTTCCTCTGTTCATGGAATTTCCCAGGCAAGAATATCTCCAGGTAGGTGTCACTGACAACTTCGATAGTTGCTTTGCGTTAAGTGGATGGTAGTGTTTTCAGTGTTGGGGAGGATTCAGAGATGAACAAGATGCCCTGTGTCCCTGTCTTCTCAGGCTGAGTAGATTAGATTGATAAGGAGGACTGGAGGAGAGGGCAGATGTTTATAGAGACAGTAAAAACATTCACACAGCAATCCAAGGCGCCACTTGGCTTGGGTAGGACTTCTAGAATCCCTAAATGAGTTCTTTTACTGATAGAAAAGTTCTTTTGAGTANCCTTCTCAGGCTGAGTAGATTAGATTGATAAGGAGGACTGGAGGAGAGGGCAGATGTTTATAGAGACAGTAAAAACATTCACACAGCAATCCAAGGCGCCACTTGGCTTGGGTAGGACTTCTAGAATCCCTAAATGAGTTCTTTTACTGATAGAAAAGTTCTTTTGAGTAAAACAAACTCGATTTAGTTACTCAAGGGAAAAAGGAAAAGAACCAAGATGTAGGGAGACTATACACAGCCTCTTTGTTATGCTCCTTTATTATGCTAATGTGATAAACTAATCCTCAATAATTTGATAGTGGATAGTGGGGTAATTCACTTACTGTCTTCAGATTATTAGGTTGTCTTTTGACCGAGGGATTTCAGTCAGGGTGGCTACTGGGAAAAATGTTTTTGAGCAAGATGGCTTTTGAAACCCCCTTAAATCTAACTGTAGTGTAAGAATTGTTTACCTTAAATTCATCTATTCATAATTTTTAAATTTAACTTTTTTTGCAGGTTATGGATTCACATGGCTTTAATAGAAAAAAGAAAAACATATAAAAGGATATACATTGAAAAAAAAATCTCCCCCTATAGGCATCCATTATTAACAGTTGATTGTTCTTCCAGATATGTATTATGTATATACAAGCAAATACAAATACATACTCAAAAACAATATAAACAGTGATTACACATAAAAGAAAACTATTTTCTGTATCTTTATTATGAAGGAACTATTTCTTAGGGTTAGTAGACATCAGAAGTTACATATGAAGAGTGATAACTTCAAAGTAGGAAGCTACAATTCATGATTAAACCTGGAACGTTAAAAAATGGTCATCGAAACCAGAAAATGTATTCTAAGAAATGATGAACATGTATTTTTGAGTTTAGCAAAGCTGTCTGAAGGAGGCATATATATATATTTACAATTTATACAAAACCAAAAGGATTTCCCTGGTGGCTCAGCTGGAAAAGAATCTGCCTGCAATGTGGGAGACCTGGGTTCAATCCCTGGGTTGGGAAGATCCCCTGGAGAAGAGAGAGTCTACTCACTCCAGTATTCTGGCTTGGAGAACTCTATGGACTGTATGCAATGGGGTCGCAAAGAGTTGGACACAACTGAGTGACTCACTTCACTTCAAAACAAACTCAGAAAGTTGTATTTTTTCATATTGTATCCTAAATTATTACAAGATTTTGAATATGATTCCCTGTTGTTGTTTAGTCCTTAAGTCTTGTCTCTTTGCAACCCCATGGACTGTAGCCTGCCAGGCTTCTCTGTCCATGGGATTTCCCAGGCAAGAAAACTGGAGTGGGTTTCCAGTCCTTCTCCAGGGGATCTTCCCGACCCAGGGATTGAACCTGCGTCTCCTGCTTGGCAGGCAGATTCTTTACCACTGAGCCACCTGGGAAGCACCCCTAGGAAATTGTTTTAGAGACAGAGTACATGTACTGTTCCGGGTTTGAGTTGCCGGTGAGTGTAATCAGATGAATCCTAGGAGGTGGGATTGCAGAGGTGGCTTGGGCGGGGTTGTGGAAGTCTGCAACTGTGAGAGCGTAGGGCTGAGTTGTTGTCTGCTGTTAGGGCATCTCCTCATACCTTTTGAACTCTGGAGTGTGGCATCAAAGCTGGATTATGGACATGCTAAATGGAAATGTGATTGAGGATACTGGAGGAGAAGCACTAACCAGTTGCAGTGATTCAAAGTGAGAGTTAATGAAGCTGTGTGAAGGGAGGCCGGAAGCTGTGTGAAGGGAGGCCGGAAGCTGTGTGAAGGGAGATCACAGCCAAGAGTGACTTTCATGTTTCTTTTATGTTAATGTCATGATGGGTGAAATTTCCGGTGACTTTGCTGTGAGAGGTTACTTTCATGATAATTATCAGTAGTTATCATTACAGATAGGTTCAAGAATCTTCTCAAGAGCATCTTAACATTCTCTTTATATAATAAACTCAGCCCCAAACTTAAGGGTCCTACTATTTCTTCACAAATGTGAAGACCAAAGTCTCCAAGCTTGAGCAGCACTACTTGGAGCCTAAATCCCGATCATTCCCAAGAGATTTACTTCTAATTCCCTTGAATCTCAAGCCAGTTTTGTTTTGGACACATGCTAAGATGTCAGCTTTCGTAATTAAATGTTGCCTTCTTAAAGATATCTTAGGTTTCATTTCCCAACCTTATCATTTTGAGGGTAGGAAGTGCCCTACTTTTCTTAGAATGTTTGAGCCCTCATGCAGTCAGAATAGTGCACACATTTGTACTAAAAAAAGTGACTCAGCAAGTTTGGTGCTGAGGGCTTAAATTTTAGAAAAGGAAATGTCTGTGGAAGCCTGTTAGTATTAAAATCATGACATACAAACTTGCCTTTTTTTTTTTTTCCTAATTGCAGCTTTACTTTTGAAAGAAAAACTCGCAACCTTGGAGCTTGTATTTTTTTTACCAACTTCACTGTTAAATGACTTTCTAAATGAGGACTGCTTGTTTGCATGGAAGTGACCGATGACAGGGGTGGATAGACAGCCCTTCCTGGGGACTCTGCTGGGTACCCTGGGGGTTGGGTTCAGTTAGTCATGCTTACACACGCCTTTAGTCCTGGCGTGTGTGCTTATTTAGTTTCTCTAAACACAGTGGAGCTTTCCAGAAAGCCCAGTGGGTTTTGGGTTACATTCTGGTGGGCTCCTCAGCTAGAATGATGCTTTGTGAGAATGCAGTTAGGAGGTGATGTGCGTGGGCTCTGTCCCCAGGGCTGGCCCGTGCTTATTAATGATGCTAGGCACTGGCCAGTCCCAGTCCATTTGTCAGCCAGCCCGGGGCTTCCATGTATGAACACCAGTGAGCTGGATGTAGAGAAAAATGAATATGGTAACTCCAAGTAAAATGGCTCCAAGGCCAAGGGGGAAGCCAGAAAGTATTGAGCTTTTAGAATACGACACCGGAACTTGTTTAATAGCTTATTTAATAGTAAGCTTTCTGTTTCAGTATAGACTACACTTCTTGGATCTGGGCTCCAAAATCACTGCAGGTGGTGACTGCAGCCATGAAATTAAAAGACGCTTACTCCTTGGGAGAAAAGTTATGACCAACCTAGACAGCATATTCAAAAGCAGAGACATTACTTTGCCGACTAAGGTCTGTCCAGTCAAGGCTTTGGTTTTTCCTATGGTCACGTATGGATGTGAAAGTTGGACTGTGAAGAAGGCTGAGCGCCAAAGAATCGATGCTTTTGAACTGTGGTGTTGGAGAAGACTCTTGAGAGTCCCTTGGACTGCAAGGAGATCCAACCAGTCCATTCTGAAGGAGATCAGCCCTGGGATTTCTTTGGAAGGAATGATGCTAAAGCTGAAACTCCAGTACTTNCTGAGCGCCAAAGAATCGATGCTTTTGAACTGTGGTGTTGGAGAAGACTCTTGAGAGTCCCTTGGACTGCAAGGAGATCCAACCAGTCCATTCTGAAGGAGATCAGCCCTGGGGTTTCTTTGGAAGGAATGATGGTAAAGCTGAAACTCCAGTACTTTGGCCACCTCATGCGAAGAGTTGACTCATTGGAGAAGACTCTGATGCTGGGAGGGATTGGGGGCAGGAGGAGAAGGGGACGACAGAGGATGAGATGGCTGGATGGCATCACGGACTCGATGGACGTGTGTCTGAGTGAACTCCGGGAGATGGTGATGAACAGGGAGGCCTGGCGTGCTGCGATTCATGGGGTCGCAAAGAATCGGACGCGACTGAGCGACTGAACTGAACACCTCTTGGAAAGTTGGATGCATTTTTAACAAGTACTCATTTCTAAAATAACCTGCCTTGCTGTAGTTCCCACCCACTTTGTAGGTATGGGTGAGTTTACGTTAATAGTAGTAACTCAGAGTGTACAGAGTTTGCTCCTGTCTGCTCACGCCGAGCTTCATCCTGCAGTCCTCTTATTTCTGCCAGCCCACAGGCAAGATTTTGCACACATGAGTGCGTTCACTTATGTTCTGTACTTGGTGACTGCAGAACATTTGAGAGAAGCTCCTCTGTGTCACCAAGCCAGTCTGTGAAAAAGCATGTTTTTTTCTTTGGCTCCTGCTCTCTCAGTTGCCTCAAACTGGAGATCCAGGAGAGCTTGGTCGTTTTTTTTTCCCCCTGAGCCGAAGCCACATTATGTGCTTTAAGGAAGTTAACAGTATAGCCTTGTTTCTCTCACTGAGTATAGTTAAACTTAGTTTTTACCTTGTAATGGAAGCTGAGAGGAGCTTGCATCTCTGTTTGCATCTCCTGTGAAGATACTCCATCGCCTCTGTCTGCCTCCTCTCTATCCCTGCAAAAGAGACAACTGAGCAGCTGGGCACATCCTGGGCTCAGAGCAACCCCTGGGGTCAAGAGCTTTCTCGAGTCTCCAGCCTTGAGCCACTACTCTAAAGGCCTCTCCTCATATGCAGATATAGTTGTGCAGATTGTGCCAACTCATATGACGTGAAATTAACATCCTAAACATTCCAGAAATTGCAGTGGGCTTTTCCTGAGGTGCAGCTGTTAATCTTGTATTGTCCTTCTGATTTTCTTTTTTCCCCCACCTCACTGAACCTTTCTGAGATTTCAACCCCTAGATAAGCAGAGGAAGTTGCTTTGTTTCCTACATTTGAATTTTGATCATTCTTGAGGTCCCATTTGTGGAAGTATCTGGCTCTTAGGCAGTCTTACCCTGGGCGCTCCCCACCCCCCAGATTTTGCACACATGAGTGCGTTCACTTATGTTCTGTACTTGGTGACTGCAGAACATTTGAGAGAAGCTCCTCTGTGTCACCAAGCCAGTCTGTGAAAAAGCATGTTTTTTTCTTTGGCTCCTGCTCTCTCAGTTGCCTCAAACTGGAGATCCAGGAGAGCTTGGTCGTTTTTTTTTCCCCCTGAGCCGAAGCCACATTATGTGCTTTAAGGAAGTTAACAGTATAGCCTTGTTTCTCTCACTGAGTATAGTTAAACTTAGTTTTTACCTTGTAATGGAAGCTGAGAGGAGCTTGCATCTCTGTTTGCATCTCCTGTGAAGATACTCCATCGCCTCTGTCTGCCTCCTCTCTATCCCTGCAAAAGAGACAACTGAGCAGCTGGGCACATCCTGGGCTCAGAGCAACCCCTGGGGTCAAGAGCTTTCTCGAGTCTCCAGCCTTGAGCCACTACTCTAAAGGCCTCTCCTCATATGCAGATATAGTTGTGCAGATTGTGCCAACTCATATGACGTGAAATTAACATCCTAAACATTCCAGAAATTGCAGTGGGCTTTTCCTGAGGTGCAGCTGTTAATCTTGTATTGTCCTTCTGATTTTCTTTTTTCCCCCACCTCACTGAACCTTTCTGAGATTTCAACCCCTAGATAAGCAGAGGAAGTTGCTTTGTTTCCTACATTTGAATTTTGATCATTCTTGAGGTCCCATTTGTGGAAGTATCTGGCTCTTAGGCAGTCTTACCCTGGGCGCTCCCCACCCCCCAAAAATTAACCATCTGCTCAGGCTCAGACTCACTCATTCAACTGCTTACCCTGATCTTTTCACTTGGTGCTCTCAGTGGGGCCTGAAACCATCAAGTCCAAGTTTCCATGTGTCCTGTGATCGGTCCCTGTCCCTCTCCCACTGCACCTGTCAGAGTTTGGCACCTTCTGCAAGTCCTCCATCTGGAAGCCTTCTTGACATCTCCTCCTTCCTTCCCACATGCAATCCCATCCCCCAGACCTGTCTCCTTACCTCTGGAGTATCTTACGTCCACCTGCTTCTTCCATCTCTCCTGCTTGGTCCCAGCTATCATCGTGTGCTTCCCAGATGACTGCAGTAGCCCCTCAGTTCATCTCTGTCTGCCTCCCTGTCCCTCCTTCAATTCATTCTCTTAAAGATGCAAGCCCAGTCCCATCCCTCTTCCTCACCATGTTTAATTAAAAGCCCTCAGCAGCTTCCTGGTCCTCATTGCTCTCCAGCCTGGTCTCCTGTCATAATTACCTTTACTCCTCATGCGCCATCCTCAGCCATCAGAGTGCTAAGCCCACTCTGTCGATGTCGACTCTGAGTATTGCTTGCTCTGTCTCTAGCCCCCAGTGCCCGCTTGCCTAATTAACTTCAGCTGTCACTTCTGCAGAGCGGCTCTCCCTGTGTTTCAACTGCATAGATTCTCATAGCACCATGCACCTTTCCTTCACTGTACTAACCCCTGAACTCCATGAAGGCAGAAACTCCTCTCTGTCTCCTTAACATCTAGCATAATTAAGCTGGTGGGCAGTAAACAGTGAGTAGCTGGGAATCAGCAGGGCGCAGGCATTCAGAGAATGGTCCTGGAGTCAGCCAGACATTTGAATTTCAATCTGACTCTGCCTTGGTAATGGTGGGACAATGGGCAGCTTAGTTAAGATTTCTAAGCCTTAGTCTGCCAATCTGAAACTTGGAAGTAGTAAATACCTTCAGAGGTTGTTTGGAACAATGTGGTGGTATTTGAAGATACAAATACTGGTGTTTGTGAAAGTGCTTTGAATTAGAAGGTGTTAAATGGTGGATTTTACACTTTTACCTTTTTTATTTATTTTTTGGCCGTATCATGCAGCTTATGGGATCTTAGTTCCTCAGCTCAAGATTGAACCCAGGACCTGGCAGCAAAAGTGCCCAGCCCTAACCACTGGAATGCCAGGGAATTACCCACTTTTACTTTTTTTTAAAAAAACCTTTTAAAATAAGATTGAAGATGCAGCTTCAAAAAAAATATACAAAATACATGTATAGTTGCGTGAGTGATTATAAAGACAATACTCTTGTAACTTCCCGAAGCTCCCCTATATGTCCACCCCAATGGCAGCCCCTTCCCTTCCACCTAAGTAACGCCATCTAGATTCCATAATCACTTCTTTATGTGTTGTTTTAGTTTTATCAGTCAAATGGGCATCCGTGGATGTTATAGTTTAGTCTTGCCCATTTGAAAAAATTGTCTTCCCTGTATCCTTTCTTTTCCCTCTGGGTTATCTATTGAAGAACCTGGAGCATTTGTCTTGTACATCCTGTAATCTGGATTTTGCTGGTTGCATATGAGTGGCTCAGTGGTAACGAATCTACCTGTCAAGCAGGAGACACAGCTTTGATCCCTGGGTTGAGACAATCCCTTGGAGAAGGGAATGTCTACCTACTCCAGTATTCTTGCCTGGAGAATTCCATGGACAGAGGAGCCTGGTGGGCTACAGGGGGGTCGCAGAAGAATCAGACCTGACTTAGCAACTAAAACAACAATATATGAATGATGCAGCTCGGTTTGTTGTTTCTTCCTTTGTATGTCCTGCCTGTTGTCCAGATCAGACTTGTGTTTGACCCCTTTGGCAGGACTGTAGGTGGTGTGTGAATTTTGATCAGGAGGCGCATAATATCTGATTGTTTTTTTGTTTATTAGTAGCTGTTGATGCTCAGTTACTTGGATCTGTTAATTTGTTGGGGGTGACAAATAGGGGTGTTTTAATTCTGTCATTTCTCTTATTTATTGGTTTGAATTTTTTTGGAAAGAGACATTTTCCAATCATCTACTCATTGGTTGCACAGTGGTACACTTCATATAAAAAAGCAGGATAAATACTAGATTCTTTCCCATTATCAGTTTTCCAAGATAATGAGTTGGTTTCCTCTCATCCTCTGAAGGTGGCCAGTTAGTTATGTGTTTAAAAAAATATCGTGAACTCATGAATTCGAATATATTTTATGGGTTCCAATTAGTTGTAATTATTATTACATAGTTTCTTTTTTGAAGGCAGTCTCATCTCTGGCCAGTGGAAGTCTTTTCAAGTTGATTCCTTAGTCCTTTTGATATGACGCCACTAAGTCTGAGAGTTTTCTTGCTATCTGGTATAGCAAGATAGATCAGGTTCATTTTGAGTGTTTTCTGCTCACACCTGGAACTAGCCATTTCTCCACAAAGAACCCTGATATCTTTTAAGTGGAAATAGTATTTCAAGAACTCACTCTGTCTCACTTTTGAGCAGCACAGCCAGACTCAGACGTAGCTATTGGGACTTCAGCTGATCATTTGTTTGTGGTGTGACCAGCTGTCCCTGTTTGCTCAGGGCTGTCACACCGAAAACTCTGTGCCCTGAGGGGGTGGGGGACTCATTCCAGGTGTTAGGGAGGCTCATTGCTGTTGGTTTGGTTTTTGTGTCTTGGCCTTCTCTATGGAGAGGTTGGAAAAAATATGTAAGAGATATGTCTTTTGCAAAGAATAACCACTCAGTAGTTAGAGTTATACACTCTACGTCTCCTTCATTGCAGGTAACACTTAGTTTGAATAGCGCTTTGCCATTTACTTATTAAGCCTATAAATTGACATTGATAATGGGTTCTGGAAAATGGTTTCTATGGCTGACATTTGAGTCATTTTACTGTAACCAATGGCTCTGAGTATAGTGGACAAACACATGTACCACAGGAGTCATAATGTGAATGTCATAAAGTGAATGCCTTAGTAATTGCTATAGCTAAACTTAATGTTTATTGCATTACTGTGTGTATGGATGTATATGCATTACCCAGTTAAATGCTTGTCTTCCAGTTTCTATGGCTGACATTTGAGTCATTTTACTGTAACCAATGGCTCTGAGTATAGTGGACAAACACATGTACCACAGGAGTCATAATGTGAATGTCATAAAGTGAATGCCTTAGTAATTGCTATAGCTAAACTTAATGTTTATTGCATTACTGTGTGTATGGATGTATATGCATTACCCAGTTAAATGCTTGTCTTCCATGTGAGGTAGGAGCAGTTAATCTCATTTTACAAGTGGGAAAACTGAGGTTTGCTGTTCTGCTGTTTAGTCATTCAGTCATATCACTTTTTTCGACCCCATGGACTGTAGCCCGCCAGGCTCCTCTGTCCATGAGATTTCTGAGGCAAGAATACTGGAGTGGGTTGCCATTTCTTTCTCCAGGGGAACTTCCTGACTCAGGGAACAAACTCAGATCTCCTGCTTGGCAGGTGGATTGGATTCTTTACCACTGAGCCCCCTGGGAAGGCCAGACTGAAGTTTAGAGAGGCTAAAGCATGTGCCCAGAGCAAGTGGAAGAGCTAACTTAAACCCAAGTCTTATTTTGGAGCCTCTACAGTTATTTTAATTATTTAATTATTAAAGATTTTCATTATTAAAGATTAGTCTGGCCTGATTCAGGTTTTAGGAAACTTGAGCATCTTTGGGACGGTTCTAGGATCTGTTTAGGAATTAGTGTCACTTTAGAGGTCTCAGAATGATGTCCCAACTGCCTCTTCTGTGCTCATGACAGTCACTGCTGATCAGGTAAGGCTGCTTCTCTCCCCCGCCCCCCAGTCCGGATGAGCCTCAGAATCCTTTTCAACATAGCATTCCAGGAGGCTACCAAGATTTTACTAGTTGGCATATAACGTGAGACCCATCTGCCATTCTGTGTGAGAACCTTGTGGAACGACAGTGAAGCCTCCAGGTTCCCACTCTGCCCTCTCTATACTGTATCAAACAGTTAGTCATACGTTCTTTTTCTTCTGTTCTGGGAAAAATCAGAGTTCTCTAAACCGTGATCCGTAAACACTTAATTTTGGAGATGCTTTTAGTTATTATACACTGCAAAAACAGAAGAGGCAAGATGAGAGGCTTGTCGAGGGGGGTGGGTCACGTCAATTTGAAGACGTAAGTTCTTGAAGCTTTTCACTGTGTATTGCTGTACTAACTTTCTGAGAAATCCAAGTAAAGGAACCCATTTAACTTTTTTTAACCCTGTGTTTTCTAAATATGTTTTCTAAACATGACTTATACCTGTAAATCCCACCCCCCTTTTTTTTTAAACAATGAGATTTATTATCTTAAGACAACCAAGGTCTCAGTCGTCTCGTCTATAAACGTGGAGCTAAGAACACCTACATCTTGGAGGTGGATTTAGGTGAGGTTGTGAAGCTTGAGTTCATCTGCAGGGGCTGCTCAGTTTCTTATATTTATTTCCTTATTCTGAATAAGCATCCATCTCTGTCTCTAACTTTGTGCTCATAATTGTGCATTTTTTTTTCCTAAGAAAGCCTTCAATACTGTGTAAATTCCAATCTCTGTAAAACCTGGATCCACCTCTCTCAATATCCCTAGAGTTATTTTGGTCATTAAATAATTTCTTGAAGCTCTTAAAAATTTTTTTAAAAGGATACATAGCCCAGAGGTAGGAAAGTCGCGGAGGAGGTCCGGCTGCGTGTGGACACACCCCCTCAGGACCACCCCTCTCCGTCTGTCTGAGCTCTGCCCTCCCCACGGGTGGGCCTGGCTCTCCCTGGCTAGTGGTCCAGAAAGAGGGGGAAAAGTGACCCCAGATTTGACACTGGAGACCGTGTGGGTGGCGTCTGGGAGGGCAGGGTGGACACAGGGCAGACCTGTTATTGATCCTCTTGGGTGAGGGGTGAGGGGCAGGTGAGGAAGCAGAGATGGAGTGCCCGGTGCCCCTAGCAGCTTGGCTGAGAAGGAGAGAAGGCAGCCTTCACAGGTGTGTATGTGCTGGGCGTGCTTTGGGCAGTTTTGCAGTGGAGGAGAGACTTAAGCGCAGTTTTGGGTTAAAGAGAAATCTTGCAAAGTAGAGAGGAAGAGCCTGAAGATCCCAGAGACAGGATGCTAACAGGCGAGGGCAGTGTCCGGGCGGACAGGGTCAGGGCACAGGTGGAGGATTCAGGCTCGAGACTAACGGGAAGGAGGTAGAAACAGGAACAGAGAGAGAAGCTCGGAGGGGAGGCTGCGAGGCTGGCAGGGCACTGAGATGTTTCAAACTGGGTCACCTCGACTTTCTTGGTAAGTGGGAGGCAGATTGGTCGCTGATAGTGAGGAGGATGAAGTGTCGGGGGTAATTTTATTGAGGTGGTAAGAGATTCCATGAGTCTTTTGTGACTCTGTCCTAATTGACATAAAACGATGGCTCTTCCAGTACCCCTGCCTGGAAAATCCCATGGATGGAGGACTGTGGTAGACTATAGTCGCAAAGAGTCAGACACAACTGAGCGACTCCGCTTTCTTTCACTTTCACTCTTGTCTTAAAATAAATCTTCCAAGAAATAAAACTCCCTAGCTTTTTCTCAGGGGTCATAATCTTTTGTCATCACCACCATTTAGTGTGGTCTAAAGACGCATAAATAATTTAGGAATTCTTGCTAAAAATGCTGTGTTTTAAAGGCATGCCTTATAGTTGCTGAATTAGGATCTAGAAATCTGCATTAGAACAAAATCCCCAAGTGAGTCTTAAAAATGTGTTAATGTGTTTCCAAGTGGGGGCTGGGGGCTTCCTGAGGTCAGCAGGGACCAAGAAGACTGGGAGCTGCATCCGGTGGTCCTGTCCTGTGGACCCACACTCACCACCCATCCTCTCTGCTCAGAGGTGGAGTGGCTGCTGCACTGAAGCTTATCTTTAACACCACGTTTCTCATAAGGAGAAGGTTTTATTCTTTGAATTTCTATACATTTATTTTATATAGAAACGGAAGAATTTCTATGATCCAGATCTAGGCTGGGGTAGATAATTTTTACTCTCCAGTTATAAGGGATGTGAAAGTCCGTCTCTGAGTAGATTCCATTGAATTGTATTTTCTTTTATTTTTGCAGCTAGTATTTTTTATGGCAGTAACCCATCTCACGCATATCAGTGTCTAGTCCATGTATGTTATCAAAGCCGCTGCCTGTAGCTCAGCTTTTTGCTTCAAGGGAGCTATGAAAGTATTAGAAATCTCACTGAATCAAATCACCAATGTGATGTTTTCCCAGCTAGATCCTGAATATTTTATCACCAGTTTTCATTTAAAAGCCAGTCAACAAATTTAATAAGAGTGGTATTATGGGTATTTGGGATAGTAATGAAGAAAAAAAAAGTGATTGCTTTCATTAAAGCATCTCTGTGAAAAAAAGCAGTTCTGTGTGACTCATCGAGTTGTTGAGTTACATGATAGCTTTGAAGCGGGGGCAACCACTCTGGCATCGTCTCCGTTTCAATCCAGTGGTTTCAGTGAGAACTCTTAGGAAAATAATTTTTATAATTTAGTTCACTGTGTCTGAACTTCAGAATTCTTATGAAATGATCTCTTGGATTGATTGCATATTTGAGTAAATTTTCTTCCGTGACCTGGGCTGGAGAGTGAGATGTCGAAGAGAGACTAGAATAGGAAGAACGCTAGAATTCCTAAGCAGAGCCTCCCACAGTGTTCAAGCTCATCAGTTATTCGATTATGAGCTTCTATTCCATCAGGGATAGATTAAGCCCCTTTGAGCACAGAGAATGTATTTACCTTTGTCTCTGGAACCCAATTAAGTGGCAGACGCACAGTCCTCGTTGCGTGTTAGATGATTGAATGAGTTGATGGAAATGTGAAAACCTCTGATTTCCCTCATGAGCTCAAAATTACAGTGTGAGTCAGTGATAAAATGGCTGCAGAATTTTTCTTACACAGATCTTCGTAGGAATACAAAAAGCTGCTGCCAGTCATCAGTGATCTTTCCTAAGCCAGTTTGCTTTTTCCTCCTTCTCCCCAGCCCTAGTCTCTTGTTCTGTGCTTGCCAGTTTAGACATCCTGCTGTCTGCCTGTGTTCTATCAAGTGCATGTTATAATTTCAGTTTCTAAATTTGTGTCTGGTTTGAAATATACTGAAATTTCTCTTGTAATCAAGTGGAGTGTTTTCTCAGGAGCTTCAGATCTGAGTCCTTGACATTAGAAATGAAGCACATTTTTTTTCTTCCCACGAGCCTAATTTGTCCAGCTGAATGGAAAAACAACCCTTAGTATGTTAACGTGTCTCGAAAAATACCTCTGTTGATCAGTTAATATAGATTTTTGCCTTTGCATTAATAATCATTTTTAGTAGATTAATAACCAAGAAACATTATTAAAGGAATTTGCTTGTGATAGTCAAATCTTAAAGTATGCTATGTCATAACATTAATCACATGTAATATAACAATAATCATTCTTTGATTAACATTGCAAAAAATTTGGACTATGACTTTTGGCACTGTAAAAATGATCTGTATTTGAATACTGCTTTGTAAATGCAACCCACTCCAGTATCCTTGCCTAGAGAATTCCATGGAGCCTAGTGGGTCTCAAAGAGTCTGACAAGGATTGAGCAACTAAGAGTCTTACACTTTAAAAAACCCTTTCACGCACATTGTCTTCTTGGGATGCATAGCAGTCCTTTCGTATAAATAGGACAGACATTATTTAAACTGAATCTCAGAGAAATGGACATATTCATCATAACACAGCAAGAAAATGGCAAAGAATCGACTGCAACCAACTTTTTTCTGGGTCTTAATTAAGTCTTGCCACTGACATGTGATGTCATATGCTTTTGCCCTAGTAGTAATAATGGGATTATGCCCTAGCCTGAAGCACACTTGAGTTTCTTATTTGTTCAGAGAAAAGATCTAATTGATTTCATACCCAGTCATAGGATCTGGTCTCAGGAGCTAAGCTAACTGATTATCTTTATAGAAATAGAAACAGAACCTTGATTCCTACATTTGCATGCAGGCAGAATTGGCCTTTAGCCTGAACACAACAATACCTCTGATAACTGGTGTGTACTAAGCTATGGAAGCTGTTCACCATGTAATCTACCATTCATCTCTTGCCAAAGTTCATTTTAGGTGAAATCATGGTGGGGATTTATGCTTCTGGAAGACAGGTGGTTTCCTTTACTGCTCCCCGAGAGTGTCCCCGAGGGTAGAGAAAGCCTGACTTGCATCTGCCTCTTGTGGCCATTACTCGTTTTCCCACCTGGAAACACCCTGCAGTGCTGAACTTTCAAGGCATGTAGGATACTTACTATCTGTTCAAAAGGCTGGACAGGGACTGTTCCTGTTTACCTTTGCGTAATTTGTGCTCCACAGCATCCTATACATACCGTGCCCTGTTGTTTGATCAGTTTCTCCTTAGCTGGTAGAGTACTCTCCTTAAAGATAAGAACAACATTCTCGAGGCACACAGTTGTTTGAAGTCAGAGTTCAAATCCACTGTATGGTTCATAGACACTTCCAGTATTGTTTAGAACATTTTTGGTAATACTACACTTAGGTCGATAGCATGGAAATGAATAGGCTTTTCATGGAAAATTGGAAAAACGTATTGAGGACCAAGTAAATACAGAGTAATAAGAAAATAGTTAAAATGCAGTGTAAGTCATTCAAAACCAAACATTCCAAATCTTTATTACATAAAAGATGCTCATGATAAAATACTGAGTGTGAAAAACCAGGTGCAGAAATGTGTGAATGTGATGGTTGTAATGTCTTCCAAAGTATATGAAAATAAAGTACCAATAGTAACTTATAATTAATAAGACATTGCCCAGCACAGTTTCAAACACTTTATATGTATTCAATGCTCATATCAGTCCTAAGAGGTAGGTACCGTTGTTATCTTTGTTTTATGGATGAGGCCCTTGAGGCCCTTACGGAAAAGTAAGTTGTCCACAGTCACATGGTAAGAAATGGACTCACCAACTAGGAGGAAATAGACCAAAGTATCAGTAGGGATTATCTGTGGGTAATGGTGTGAATAGGCTGATTTAATTCTTTACAATTATAGAATGTGTCCCTCTCTGCTCGTGATATATTAGAACTAGCAATTTTAAAAGAAATTGAAGCATATGAGAACATTTGTAGGTTTGCATTTCAGAGAGTAGCTTTTCTATCTAAAACAGAAATTATACTCGATTAAGAGAGGGAAAAAGACAAAAAACCAGTACTTTCTATCGGTACAATCTCCCTAAATGATAACCTTTCAGTATATATTGGATACAGATAAGGTGAACCAGACCTTCGTTAGTTCACAGTTAAACATTATAAAGCACAATCCAAGAAACTGGTTCTGATCAAACCAGGTTTTGTTTGAACACTTGAATACTTCACCAGTGATAGAGAATGTAAAGGCCCATACACGAGAGAACATCTCCAGGAACTGGACACTTTCCTCTTTGGAAAGTACATCCTCAAAGGCAAAAATACTTCAGGAACAGTATGTTCTATTAACTTTGGTGTTTTAACTTTCAATCCTTCTCTCTTGCTTTCATGTCCACGATTCTTTTCCCTTCAGAAAACCATCCAATCAGCTGTTAAAACCAACCAACCGATTAGCCTCAGTGTGTTGAAAGCTGATCCTGTTTTGAGTTTTATTAGTGATGATAGTTGTACTTTGCCACCAGGTGCCAGGGCCTCTGCTAAATGCTTTCTGCAAGCCAGCAGTTACAGACTGGACGCCATTGCTGGAAGGGCTGTTGTCTCTCATGTCACGCTCTTTCCTCAGGGTCTCAGTCAAGTCCTGTGGCCTTTCCGTACCTCAGTCCCTTCCTGTCTTCCTGAGAAGAGATCTGTGTGGGTCGTTTGTTTCTTTGCTTTTGATTACATGATTTTTTGAGGATGAGGCAGAATACGGTTGGTTTGAAAGGAGCTATGGTTTTGAGACTAACATAGCTTAAGAATGAGAATATTAGTCACAAGATCCCAGTAGACTGTCTGATGCTGTGAATACTTGGGAAAACTGGGCCATGTGACAGCTCCGTGTGGATAATGATGGTTGGGGTTTTGTGTTTGTTTTCCTAAGATAAATCACCAGTTCAGTAGCTTTACAGGAAATTATGCCCATCACGCCATCAACTCTGTACAGTTTTTTCTTTTTTAAAATAAACCAAAATACATTAAAAACATTTTTTTTTATTATAGAAGCATATAGTGAAGGGGAAAGATACTTTTGTTTGAGTCGTCCAGGTAATAGGCATGAAAGGAATTACCAGCCCTGTCTCTGCTCCCACAGGAAGCAACACAGTAAGCAGTGTCGTCCGTGTAAACAAAGGAAAATGAGGTGTGTGTCTCAGCTGGGTTCCAGGTCACCCCTGGCTGTCTCGTTGCTAATGGTGTCAGGGTACTTGGCTCTCTGTGTGGATTCTCTCTCCAGATGTTGTTCCCTCAGGAGAGGGTGTCTTAATTCTGACACGAAGACAGTTGGAGCGTATTATGGCTGTAGACTAAAAGCTGATATCCAGGAGTAAACAGAAAGCTGATATGTAGGTACTCAGGATAGCATTTGTTGATACAACTTCTACTCTCTGATGCTGAGACTCGTATATCGGAGCAAAGCTTTCGGTTTTGCCCTGTCTTTGGAGAACATTTTCAGAATGAGCAATTATTTGTTGAGGCTTTTCACTTTCTCTCTCCAGAGAACTCACTGAGTGATTAAAATGACCTCAACAAGTAGGGTCCAAGCTAGGTTTAAATCTTAAAATGAAGATAAGTTTCATTTATCTTAATGAAATGGAGAATAAGGTGTATCTTTTTTACATGGCAGGGATTCTGGTTCACCAGACCTTCCTCTGTCTTAGTATTGGCACACGCTCAGCTGTGTCCAACTCTTTGTGAGCCCATGGACTGTAGCCTGTCAGACTCCTCCGTCCATGGGATTCTCCAGGCAAGGATACTGGAGTGAGTTGCCATGCCCTCCTCCAGAGGATCTTCCCAACCCAGGGATCGAACCCAGGTCTCCCGCATTGCAGACCCGGGAAGCCCAATATTGGGATACTGATGCCAGACTCCAGGCGAGGGCTGACCGCTCGGACGACACTGGAAGTCCGCAGTTCTGGATGGAGTGGTGAAGCGTCCCGTCACTTACACGTTGTGGCGGAGGGCGGAGCACAGCACGCACGTGTTTCTCCCACCCTCCCCAGAGGGCGGAGCGCAGCGCGCACGTGTTTCTCCCACCCTCCCCGGCACCAGCGTTACTGGGAAAGTGGTTGTCTGAGGCAGGCTTTCCCTGAGGAGGGGGAGGGACTGCGAGGCGCAGACCGGGGGGCGAGTGTCGCTGGAACACGTCTCTTGCGGAAGTCTCTGCGGTGAGCGGTTCCGCTTTTCCCACCTGTAAATGGAAGGAGAGAGAAGGCAGGTTTCGCCTCACCGCCCTCTGGGCCACAGCCGTGCTCACGCGCCTGCGTCTTCGCTGCCGGCCTTCTCCCCGCTTCCTCTCCTCTCTCTCCACCCTGGGATGATGACTGATTGTGATTCCCGCCCCTCTGTGACCTGAAAGAAAAGCCGTGTGCGGTGACTAGTCTCCTCTAGTGTTGCAGTTTAGTCATGAAGAGGTTCTGGCTCCAGAAATATTAAATCCTTTAAGAAAAGGACTTTCCATGTGTGGTTACCCAGTTGCTTTGGGCCCGTGGTGTTTTCTTTGATCTTCCTGTTCTCCTTACTTCCAGGCTCTCAGTCAGGCTGTGGGGTGGCAGGGCGGAAGAACTCTTTTTTGTTTGTTTGTTTGTTTTTTCTTCCTAATAAGGGTCTTGGGGGGCAGCGTGCAGGGAAATCCAGAACCAGACTGAAAAACTGATAACGCTTTTAGAGAAAGAACCAACATAGAAAATGTTATTCTCATAAACTTAAGTTAAAGCGCATAAACGCCTAGTTCAAATACAGTGAGTAGGGACAAACGTTTATTGTAGGTATTAGCTCTAAGTGGGAAGCAGAGAGAGAAAAGAAATGTGCAGATAGATGGTAAGAACTGGGAAAGCTGTAACTAGGGAGAGAGGAAAGGTAAAAAATAAGCACAAAATTATTCTGAAGGAAGCTGTAAAGATAGACACTTAAGTACAAAATATGCTCAGATAGGCATGTGTTGTCATACTCACACCTGCTTCTCTCCCAGCCCTTAACCACAGTTTCCATTTTAAGAACCCGAATTCAGGAACTTCTCAATTAAGCGTCATTTGGCTGTGATTTCATCATCTGGTTAGTATTGTGCAGGAAACTGCCGTACCTATATTTGGAAAACTATACCAGAGTGTTCGCCAAAGGCTTGAGAAGTTGTGGTTAAAGTTATTTATCAGTATAGTGCTCTAGCAGTATTAAGTTGTTTAAATACCTGCCTGATATTCTAAAAAGCACTAGAATTTAAAAATTCTTCTCATTTCTTCAGTCTTTTCCTTTCATGAACTAAAACTTTAAAAATAACAGTAAAATGTCCTGACCATTTAAGTTTATAACAAGTTACTCAGAAACTAGAAAGTAGTTTTCGATAGATGAGAGTATATTTTTTTTAGGATAAGATGGCTTTTGTCTATACGATTATGATTAAGGGTTTTGCCTATTTTAAAATGACTCCTTGAGAAGGTATTGGATGTTATGTATTAATTTGTAGCGTTGTATATATGTAGCATTGTATATATATATATATATATATATATATATGGAGAAGGAAATGGCAATCTACTCCAGTACTATTGCCTGGAGAATCCCATGGACGGAGGACCCTTGTGGGCTACAGTCTATGGGGCCGCAAGGAGTCGGACACGACTGAGCGACTTCACTCACTCACTCATATATGTGTTAGTCACTCAGTCATGTCCAACTCTTTGTAACCCCATGGACCGTAGGCTGCCAGGCCTCTCTGTCCATGGGATTTCTCAGGCAAGAATTCTGGAGTGGGTTGCCATTCCCTCTTTCTGGGTGTCTTCCCGACCCAGGGGTTGAGCCCAGGTCACCTGCACTGCAGGCAGATGCTTTACTGTCTGAGCCACCAGGGAAGCCCAATTTGTAGCCTAAAGGGATTCTTTTCTGAATGTAACACATATATCTTAGGGCTTTTAAAAGTATTTCAACTAAGGAATCTTAACATTATGACTTTTTTGTTTTTTTTTAGTAACAGTGATCACAAAAGTGGATGATAGTCTTGGCATTTGACCCACAGATAGTGTGAAACTAAGCTGAGAATTGGAAATTCTGCTCTCAGGGTTGGGTAGTCCAGGGCCAGGGGTTGGTTGCAGCTGTGATGGGGTGGCTGCCTGAGAACGGAAGGCTTTCCTCACCCTCATTTATTGAATGAAGCTGATAGGGCCCTTAGCCATTTAGACCTCCTGAGTGACAGTGGCTGTGTAGTCAAGCACTTGTAATAGTTCCCATGCACAAAAAAGTTCTCTACATTCCACTAATAACTAGCTTCTTTTTATGCTCTGAAACCAATGGTGGTGGTGTTACAAAGTCCTTGTAAGACTTGCAACCCCATGGGCCATAGCCTGCCAGGCTCCTCTGTCCATGAGATTTCCCAGGCAAAAAGGCTGGAGTGGGTTGCCATTTCCTTTTCCAGGGGATCTTCCCCAGCCAGAGATCAAACCTGGGTCTTCTGCATTGCAGGCGGATTCTTTATCAACTGAGCCGCCAGGGAAGCCTCTGAAACCAATAAGTACACCCATTGCAGTATTTGTTGTTCAGTTGCTCAGTTGTGTCCCCCTGTTTGCGACTCTATGGACTCTAGTATACCCGGCTTCCCTGTCCTTCACCATCTCCCAGAGTTTGCTCAAACTCATGTCCATTAAGTCGGTGATGCCATCCTCCGTTGTCCCCTTCTCCTCCCACCTTCAGTCTTTCCCAGTATCAGGGTCTTTTCTCAGGAGTCAGTTCTTCACATCAGGTAGCCAAAGTATTGGAGCTTCAGCTTCAGCACCAGTTCCTCCAGTAAATATTCAGGATTTATTTCCTTTAGGATTCACTGGTTGGATCTCCTTGCAGTCCAAGGGACTCTCAAGAGTCTTCTCCAGCACCACAGTTCTATAGCATCAGTTCTTCGGCACCGAGCCTTCTTCATGGTCCAGCATATGCTTACAATATACATATACTTTTGATCACTTTGGAATGTGATCAGTTAAGAAGCTTTTCTGTTTAAAGTACCCTTAGCTGTCCGATAGTGGGGTTTAAATCCTGCATGTTGCCTCTCTGTTTTTGTCAACTAGTACCTTTTTATAATTAAAATTTTAAATTGTGTTATACAGACATATATGGAGGAGGAAACTATTTTTAATTGTTTAGCATATGTGTTTCCAAACATTTTCCATCATGGAAAACTTTTCATGAAGGCATATGTATCCCTAATTCATTCTTTTTCATGGCTGAATTATATTCTAAAACATGAACCATCACAATTTAACTCTTTGATTATTGACATACACTTGATTCTGGGAGTTGGTGATGGACAGGGAGGCCTGGTGTGCTGCAGTCCATGGGGTTGCAAAAAGTTGGACATGATTGAGTGACTGAACTGAACTGATACATTTGATTTATTTCCAGTTTCTTCCCTTAGAGTCAATATAGCAATGAAAATCTTGGTATGTGTACTTTTTTTTTTTTTTTAATGTGCAACTATTTTATCTTAGCTGGATTCCTAGAAGTAGAATTGCTGAATAAACAGAGTGCTTTTAAATTTTGATAGGTGCTCAGTTGTTTTCTTAAAAGCATTTAGAAATGGACGTTTCCCCTCACGATGTATGAAAATGGCCATTTCCACATGTCTTTGCCAACATTAGGTTAGATGACACTTTGCCCCTACTTTGTTAGTCTGATGGTGTCTCATTGCACTTATTTGCATTTCTCTCATTGAAAAAGAAGTTGCAGTTTTTTTCATAAATTGGTGTTTATCTTTTATGATTGCTCTTTTAATTTCTTTGCCTGGTTTTTCCTTTTGAGTTATTTGTCTTGTTTTGGGATCTCTGTATATATGAAATAATAGTCCTTTGTTATACATCTTGCAGATGTTGTCTGTCAGTTATATTTTATAGTTATCTTTTGTCAAACAGGAATTTCCTATTTTATGTATTTATATTTGTCAGGTTTCTTTTCCTTTATAAATCTTTTTGTGTCTTATTTTGGAGAGGGCTTCTCCATCCCAGGATTAAACACAGCATCTACTTTGTTTCCTTTAAATACATTTTTAGTTAAGATATTTAGCTCTTTAATCAGTTTGGAGTTATTAATATACGAAGTATGGCGTAAGACTCTAAACTTTCTTCCCACATGAATATCAAATTATGCCAGCACTACTTATTGAATAGTCTGTGTTTTCCTCACAGATTTCAAATTTTTCTCATTATATTCTTAATTCGCATATATTTGCATTTCTGTATAGATGTTTTTGTACTTTCTACCATTCTACCAATTATTTATTTCTACACTGGCATCACACTGTCTTGATATCTGCTAGGGAAAATCCTTCCTTAATTCTTTTTCAAAAATTTATTAACTTTAAGCATGTATTTACTTTTCCAGAAGAACTTTATAATCCGTTAGGCAATATTTTAACATCTGTTTAAATGGTTTTTCATACGTTTGGTTTTATATTTATGTGATTTATTCAGTAATCTGTATCTTTTTTTCTTATATTTCAGAGTCCTGTGTGTGGAGACGCAAATGAGTCAGTTCAGTCTAGAAGGGTAGTCATTTCTCATAATATGGACAAAGCTCTAAAAGAAGGTAAGGATTAAGTGAGGGTATATAATTACCACGGGAAGCAATTCATTATTTCTAAAAGGAAGATAGTAATTTCCAGCAAATTTATCTATCCGCTCTCTGTTTGATGGCATTTGGATTTTTTTTCATCATGGGTTTTTACTTGAAGACATAGTAAATACATCCAGTTGTTGTTTAGTCAGCCAACTGTGTTTGACTGTTTGTGACCCCATGGACTGTAGCCCACCAGGCTCCTCTGTCCTTGGGATTCTCCAGGCAAGAATACCAGAGTGGGTGGCCATGCCCTTCTCCTGGTGATCTTCCCAACCCTGGGAACAAACCTGTGTCTCTTGCATTGGCAGGCAGATTCTTTTACCACTGGGTCAACAGGGAAGTCCCCAAATACATCCATGTTTCAGTTAAATGAATGGGATCTAAACATTGATTAAGCAGGAATTTGCAGATTGCATGAAACTAGCCAGCTTAGTGGGGTGCTTCCACGATTTGAAGCAAGAATCTGTTGTTTACTGTTACTTGAAGTGGGTGTCAGGAGGCCTTTTTTTTTTTTTTTCTTTTGTCACTGGAGAAGGGAATGGCAAGCCACTTCAGTATTCTTGCCTTGAGAACCCCATGAACAGTATGAAAAGGCAAAATGATAGGATATCAAAAGAGAATCTCCCCAGGTCGTTAGGTGCCCAATATGCTACTGGAGATCAGTGGAGAAATAACTCCAGAAAAAATGAAGGGATGGAGCCAAAGCAAAAACAATACCCAGTTGTGCATGTGACTGGTGATAGAAGCAAGATCCGATGCTGTAAAGAGCAATATTGCATAGGAACCTGGAATGTCAGGTCCATGAATCAAGGCAAATTGGAAGTGGTCAAACAAGAGATGGCAAGGGTGAACGTCGACATTCTAGGAATCAGCGAACTAAAATGGACTGGAATGGGTGAATTTAACTCAGATGACCATTATATCTACTACTGCGGGCAGGAATCCCTCAGAAGAAATGGAGTAGCCATCATGGTCAACAAAAGAGTCCGAAATGCAGTACTTGGATGCAATCTCAAAAACGACAGAATGATCTCTGTTCGTTTCCAAGGCAAACCATTCAGTATCACAGTTATCCAAGTCTATGCCCCAGCCAGTAATGCTGAAGAAGCTGAAGTTGAACAGTTTATGAAGACCTACATGACCTTTTAGAACTAACACTCAAAAAAGATGTCCTTTTCATTATAGAGGACTGGAATGCTAAAGTAGGAAGTCAAGAAACACCTGGAGTAACAGGCAAATTTGGCCTTGGAATGCGGAATGAAGCAGGGCAAAGACTAATAGAGTTTTGCCAAGAAAATGCACTGGTCATAGCAAACACCCTCTTCCAGCAACACAAGAGAAGACTCTACACATGGACATCACCAGATGGTCAACACCGAAATCAGAGCTCCTCATATTACCCTTTTAATCTTTTCAGGGGGTTCTTCCCCCACCGTTGGCAGTTTCCTTGCATCAATGTGCTGATCAACCCTCAGTCAAAGACTCAAGGGGGACCCTCTGCAGATATCCAGAGCTCTCTCCGTGACCTCTCTTCTATAAATTCTGGATTCTCAGCTCTGTCTTCTTAACTTATGGAGACTACCCTATTCTAGCTGGGTCCCCCTTCCCTGCACCTTAGCTTGGAAACTCTCTCCAGGCAATCAGTAGAAATGATGATAAGACTCACCTCGTTCGCTTCCCATGTCTCAGCAATCATTGTCCTTCATGGCATGATGTCTTAGAAACTGTCCAGTGTCATTTATGTTGTCTAGTTTTCTATTTGTTCAGGAATGAAGGTAAATCTAGCCCTTATCACTCCATCTAGGCCAGAGGCAGGTATTCTTAAGCTCACTAAGCAGTCAGGTTTCAGAACCTGAGACCCTAACTGCTACCCTAGTTTTTATAAAGCAATCAGTTTGGATAAGAGAGGTTAATTGAAGAACTAATGAACATACCATAAAAAATGAAGTTTTCTTCCTCATAATACAATTTTTCCCTAAAATACCATTATTTATATAGTGATATTAGAAAAAGCACAGAAGAAATAGATTTAGATCCTCTGTGGGTTAAATATATTCTGCTAGGCTCAACTATCACATTTTCCTCTGAGGTAATGCACACATTTTCTGGGAACATTAGGCCTGAGAAATCATCCATAGAAGTTTCAGGAAAACCACATGAAGCATTCTTTATGGTCATGAATCTCACATCATTAGCGGCATAGAGCACTGTTGAGGTGGGGTTTACTGATGTCTCTCACCATCAAACATTTGAGGACTGCAGACATATCTCACTTTACCCAACACATCTGTTCCTAAAGAGCTGTGCTTAAGTCATATTTGAGTCAACTGAATAATTTCAAATGTACCAGTGAAGTTTATCCTTTAAAACAATAATAAGCTCTTTTGGGAATTGATTCAATGCCTACTTATATGCTAGGTAGCATCGCGGTTAAGGGTACAGGGTTAGGAGACTGGTGGACCTGAGCTTAAACCCTTGATTCCTAGCTATGAGACCTTGGCAAATCGTTTAAACTCATCAAAACCCCAGATTCTTCTTCCATAAAATGAGGATGATGAGAATACTTACTTCTTGAGAGGTACGGCATTGTTTGGGGACTTTGGTGAGCCAATCCCAGTAAAAATGCTTAGTCAAAGTCTGTTTCTTAGCATTAAATGGGAGAATGGATACATGTATATGTATGGCTGATTGGCTTTGCTGTCCACCTGAAATGATTCCATTGCTAATTGGCTATACTCCAATATAAATTAAAAGGTTTTTAAAAGTTAATTATCATTAGTTCTCTTATATAGAAAAATGCAAAATTAAAACAATGAGAGAAAATGAGAAATAAGTTGTCATCTCTAGTTAAAAGCCTTTTGAGGAATATGATGGGTGTTAGTCTAATTTTAAGTGTAATGAAAGTTGGACTACCCAACAATTTCTTAGAAGAGTTTTATAATTAAAATATTTCACCCTGGTATCATTCTCTTTAAATATTGATTTACTTAATGTTATTCATCAATACTTATGTACCATGGTAACTAATCCTGCAGGGTTCATATCCTTTGGATTTTATTAATCACCTCAAGATGCCGCATTCCTTTAGTTACCATTTCAGTCAACTACAAATATTTATTTTCTTTCTTTATTTTCCCCTTTCTAACTTACATGGATCAAATACTTCAGCACTAACCACTCCTACCACTTTCCACAAAGGAAATATTTAAATTATCAGTTCGGTCACTTAGTTGTGTCCAACTTTTTGTGACCCCATGGACTGCAGCATGCCAGGCTTTCCTATCCATCACCAACTCCCAGAGCTTGCTCAAACTTATGTCCATTGAGTCGGTGATGCCATCCAATTATCTCATCCTCTGTCATCCCTTTTTCCTCTTGCCTTCAATCTTGCCCAGCATCAGGGTCTTCTCCAATGAGTCAGTTCTTCACTTCAGGTGGCCAAAATATTGGAGTTTCAGCTTCAGCATCAGTCTTTCCAATGAATATTCAGGACTGATTTCCTTTAGGATGGATTAGTTGGATCTCCTTGCAGTCCAAGGGACTCTCAAGAGTCTTCTCCAACACCACAGTTCAAAAGCATCAATTGTTTGGCATTCAGCTTTCGTTATAGTCCAACTCTCACATCTATACATGACTACCTAAAAACCACAGCTTTGACTAGACATACCTTTGTCAGCAAAATAATTTTTCTGTTTTTTAACATGTCTAATAATGCTTCCCTCTGAATCATAAGAAAAATTCCAATGTCTTTTTCAATATGCTATTTCTAATTTGCATCCAAACATACCTACCTGGAAACCATGTCAATACTTCACACTAGACACTGATATCAACCTGAGAAAGCAGGTGAGCCCTAAAAGAATTGACCCAGCATGTTTAGATGAATGAGTATAAGTATTATTATTTTCATAACTTTTTCCTAGGGTCTCCTAAAGCATCTGTGTTTGAGAACGAATTCTAATATTTCAGGTTGTCTGTATTTTAATTTGATAAATCTGGCAATGCTTAATATGTTTGAAACAGGTATATGCTTTTATATTTGCAAAGTCAAGGAAAGACTATATGTGAGCTATGCAAATAGTAGAATATTTAAAAGCATGAAGGTTGTCAATGGTACAAAATATGAATATTTATTATATCTGAGCATATCTTAGCATAATTTTTCTTTCCCTAGTGATTCCAACAGTTTTAATGCAACCCAAGTATAAAATGTCACCAACTTACTTTAATAACAGTGTCCAAATCAAACACTAATATGGTAATTCATTTCTGAAATATCTTGTCATCAGATGCATCATTATTTCATATTAGCAGCCTTTTGTAACATCCAGGAAACAACAAGAAGTTCACACCAAAGCCAATTTCAATTAATTCAGGATGGAAAATTTCATGTGACACTATCAAACACTTCACCAAAATTAAGATAGATTGCACCTACAATTTCACATTACTGTTATCTACTGATCTTATAGCTCTATCAAAAAAGCAATCAGGTTTTTCTGGCATGATTTACTCTTTTCAAACTCCTATTTCATAATGTCCATTATCATTATCCTTATATGTTTCATCAATGTTTGCATATTTTCTATTAATGTTCATTTTATTCTTCCAATATAGATTTACCTTGCTTTTGCTAGATGATTATATCAGCAGTGTTCATTTTTTCAAAGAAAAACAATAATCATTATCATTAGGATAATGTTCAAGAAATTACTTCTCATATTGGGGTGATAAGAGGATTCAAATCAATTCTATAAATACTTATTGCATATTTACTAAGTGCCTATTTCTCTGTCAGAAAATGTAGGGAAGACAGAGGAAGGATACTTTCCTCCAGAAGCCATTGAGCTCACTGAGGGGATAAGATGCAGACTAATGGGGATTCTGTATTCATTTATGTCTAGTATTTTACAAATCTGGTAGGCAAAAAAAAAAAAAAAATCTTATTAAAATTCAAGATTCTATACCTTATTTCTAGGGTTCTGATTTAGAATTTGTGCTTTTTTATTTTATTTTTATTTTATTTTACTTTACAATACTGTATTGGTTTTGCCATACATTGACATGAATCTGCCACGGGTGTATATGAGCTCCCAATCCTAAACCTGCCTCCCACCTCCCACCCCATTTGTGCTTTTAACAAGCACTCACCACTGCCAAGTGATTCCAATATAAGCATATCTTAAACTACACTTGAGAAAAACTGATAAGGATAATCGAAGTATCAAAGGACCAAAACAGAGTCTAGCCATTATAGATCAACAGTGTACAAATGACCTGCCAGCATAATCAGAACTGTAAAGATGACAGACTAACAGAGTTCTTACAGTATTACCTGTCTTAGCAGTGCTAGAATTGCTCTGAAATTTACTTGATTTACAAAGATAGACATTGTCATTTACCATGATCTTTTACTCTTTGACCAAACCAATTAAGCAATGGAAGAAACATTATAATCACTTACCCAGGCAAAAATAAGCATGTATCCCTATCAAAAGAACTAAAATAAATATAATACTGAGAAGCATTCATCTGGGTTGCTTTCACATTGTATATACACTGGATACAATCCAGAACTCACAAATTCATCAATTTTTGGTGACAATCCAGAAAGCAATGCTTAAAGGATAATTTCAGAGTCACCAGGGGATTTTTATCTCATGGGTAAGCCTTGCAATACTTCTGTGAAAGCCTGTCATGTTAACTATGATTACTCTAGATCCAGGAAGTCTCTAATAAAAATTATTATTTGAACATGTATAACTGTCTTTCTCCAAATATCTGAGACTGGCCTGGTGTATCATTTGATTCATTTTATTATCCATGTAAAACCAACATGTCAGTCAGGGTCCAACCAAGAAAACAGCATAAAATAAGGGGAATTTAATACTGGAGGGATTTTGTTGAACAGGTGATGAAAGAGGTGAATAACCAAAGGGGACAGTAAAGCAGCTGACAGATGAGGAGTGTAGGAAGTTTCTTCCTCTAAACCCAATGAAAGAGGTTGTGTGTGTGTGTGTGTTTCCAGAACTCAGGTGCAGGGTCCCCCTACTCAATCCAGAACAAGGGAGGTTTGCCTGCAATGACTACAAAAAGGAAGCAGCAGCAGCCAAGGCAGAGAGACAGGGGAGGAAAAGCCCTGGCTTCTCCTGTCCTCCAGACATCTGCAGGTGCTCGCCCCTGCTGAACCAGCAAAACGCTAGCTGGCACGTAACCTTTTTATTTTGCCTTTTTGTACTGTTCACAGTGTTCTCCTGGCAAGAATATTGGAATGGGCTGCCATTTCCTTCTTCGGTGATTTTTGGATTGTGGTGCTAGAGAATTGTGACACTTTCAAATTGGGGTGTAGGAGAAGACTTTTGAGAGTCCCTTGGACTACAAGGAGATGAAACCAGTCAATCCTAAAGAAAATCAACCCTGAATATGCATTGGAAGGACTTATGCTAAGGCTGAAGCGCCAGCACTTTGGCCACCTGGTGCAAGAGCCGAGCCGACTCACTGGAAAAGACCATGATGTTGGGCAAGACTGAAGGCCAAAGGAGAAGGTGGTGGCAAAGGATGAGATGATTAGATAGCATTACCAATTCAATGGACATGAGTTGGAACAAACTCTGGGAGATAGTGAAGGACAGAGGAGCCCGGTGTGCTACAGTCCTTGGGGTTACAAAGAACTGGGCATGACAGGGGCTGAACAATAACAGCACATGCAAGCTCTAGAAACAGAGAGACCTCTGCTCCTTAGACTAGAACAGGAAAAAGACCAGAAAGGGGTCCAAGAACAAATAAGCCGAGGACTATCTAGGACAAGTGATGATGATGGTGGTGATGATTATTTTTTATAGCTTTCCTTTAAAATGGAGAAATGGAGTTTGCAAACAGAGTTTAAAATTTTTATAAATACTCAATCCAGTGCTTCATTTATTCAACAATTCATGATGCCTCTAAATATGTTACATTTATGCCCTCATTCTTTACTGCTCAAGTTTTCTATAACTTAAAATTCAATGCCTGAATAAGCTGCATAATTCTTTTTATAATATTATGAAATGCAAATCTGTTCTCCCTACTCATTTCTCTCACCTATTCATCATGATACATTCTTATATCATTCCTGATATATTTTAATTGTCCAAACATCTCTACTTCATATTTTTAAATGTACATTTCTGGAGAACAATCTAGTATTTAAATCATGTAGCTATCATCATTTTGTTCCCATTTGCATGCATTAATGGAATTTCTGTATCTGGTAGTTTCTATTTCCCATGCAGAAGGCCATGTATTAGTCCCTTTAGCCTATTTACTGAGTAAGAAGAATGTGTTTAGATCGCTTTGCTATTTCTCCTCACACGAGAAAAATGGATCGTATTAAATATATATTGCATGGAGCTTGATGTTTAGCAAACTGTTTTCCATACCGTGTGTGTGTGTAAACAGAATGGCTTCCAAGGATAGAAAACAAATGGAATTGTAGGACTTGGTGTTCCCATCATGTATTTATGCCTAAAAACATAAAAACTTTACAGTTATACAATCATGTTCCTAGAACATATAGTTCTTTTTCCAGTCAAACAGTTACCCCAAATCCACAAATTATAACTCAGTTGATCTCCACTTCTCCTTAGTAATCAATTTCTAGTCTCATCAGGTCAGTCTCCTCACTGACCACCCAACATTCCCATGTCAGCTGGGCTCGAGATTGTGCTGGTCTACTGTCCACTCTACTACCTCTAACTTCTCCATTCCCCAGCGCTGTATCTAAGCTCTGTCTCCTTCATGGAATTGGGGCCATCAGGGCTCTCTCCCCTCTCTCCTAGACTCCATTAGGCTTATATCTATGGTTAGTTGTTTATTCATTATTTCATGTATGTGCTCTGTATCCTCAAAAGTCCTTTAAATTCTTGAGGACAGAGCCTGTAGTTTAAATCCTACAATATTGTTAAGAGCAAGCCCCCAAAATATATCCACTGAGTGCCACCGAAGTTCCATAACCAGTCTTGGAGAGGTGTTTCTGAAGTTACCAAAAGATGATGGGGCATCAACAGAGGAATGGATAAAGAAGACGTGGTCCATATATACAATGGAGTATTACTCAACCATAAAAAAGAAAGAAAACTAGGTCATTTGTGGAGACATGGATGGACCTAGAGACTATCATACAGAGTGAAGTAAGTCAGAAAGAGAAAAGCAAATATCATATGTTAATGCGTATATGTGGAACCTAGAAAAATGATATGTGCTCAGACTTTCAGTCATATCCAACTGCTTGTGACCCCATGGACTGTAGCCTGCCAGGCTCCTCTGTCCATGGGATCCTCCAAGCAAGAATACTGGAGCAGGCTGACATTTCCTTGTCCAGGGGATCTTTGATTTTCTTACTTACAAAGCAGAAATAGAGAAACAGACATAGAGAACATGTGTGATACCAAGGGGAAAGCGGGATAGGATGACTTGGGGGATTGAGACTGACTCATGTATACTACTGATACTATGTATAAAACAGATGACTAATGAGAACATACAGCATAGCACAGGGAACTCTACTTAATCCACTGTGGTGACCTGAATGGAAAGGAAGTACAAAAGGGAGGGGATATACGTAAATGTATGGCCGATTCACTTTGCAGTACAGTCGAAACTAACACAACATTGTAAAGCAACTCTACTCCAATAAAAATTAACTTAGAAAGAAATAAAAGGTGGTGGGGATAAGGCAAAAAGGAATGATGTCATAGGGCAAAATGTAGAACAACAGATGGAAGACCAATAACCTAGAAGGGAAACAGAAATAAGTCCATTTCCGGCATGCAGGAGTAGATCTCCTCTAAAGAAACTTCTCATACACTTTGGGGAAGTCTCCAAGACAGTTTTCTTCCCTTTGGAAAAAAATAATCATATTTTTTATCTTCACTGATTAAATTTCTTTGTTTGAGCCAGCAATATATTTTTGCTGCCTCTCGCATCTTGAAAAATAACTCTGAGGAATTTCATCTCATAGTCACTCTTTATTATCTGTCTTCTACCCTGTCTTAATTCAGTTTCATCAGGACGATCAAATCTAAAGCCCATCTGTAGCCATGATTAGATGTTCACTAAATGTGATTTTTAAAACGCAAGTCTCATGATATCATCATTCTTGGAGCCTCCTGAAGGTCGACAGGGATTACACCAGTGACAATTAAACAACGTGGCTTCCTCTCCGGATGTGTCCTCCCCCACCTGCTTGGACCTTATTGTTCTGACCTATCTCCTCATTTAAACCTCTCGACACCAATATGTCTTCAACTTAAGAATCAGTGTTCTCCCCGTTCCAGTTTCTTTTTCCCAGTTGCTTCTCTTTATTTAACCTTCAGGGTCATCTCAATCCCCATAAATCTAAACATAGCAATCAAACGTCTCCTCTCTTTAAAATGTCTCACCACAGATGGGGTGCAAATCCCCCCTCCTGATTGACTGGACAATTTAAAAGAAAGATGGTGAAAGGCCATTTCATTGGAAACATGGGGGAGGAAGGGAAGCTTTTGCTTTTGTTATTGAAAGGGTTCGTGTTTTGATCTCTGCTTTGAGAAGGCTTTTTATTGAAAAAATCCTTGCCATTTATGAATGAGGTCTGAAAAATCAAGGTGTTGATAACACACGACGAGTGTTTTGTTTACTAAAATAAAAAGATGCTACTAACCCTGAAGTGGAATCGGTCTCTCCCCAACCCCTACAAATAGATAACTATTGTACCACTTAACATGCTTCCTGCTAGGATTCTCTGCTTCTACAATCACTAATTTTTTACTCACTAGCTAGTGAGCACTTATAATCACCAAGGCATTAATCTAGGTGCTGTGAAGCCAATTAGAATTAATATGACTCAGCCTCTGTTCTCAGTGACATAGATGTGATAGGTATGCATACAAATGTTGTTGTTTAGTCATGTCTGACCCTTTTGCAATCCCACACACTGTAGTCCACCAGGCTCCTTTGTCCATGGAGTTTCCCAGGCAAGAATACTGGAGTGGGTTGCCATTTCCTCCTCCAGGAGATCTTCTCAACCCAAGAATCGAAACTGCATCTCTTGTGTCTCCTGCTTTGGCAGACAAATTCTTTACCACTAAGCCACAAGGGAAGTTGCATAGATAAAATAGCTATAAAGAAAGGCAGTTCATAGCAAGTGATATACTTCATTTATTGATTCCACAAACATTTACTGAGTGCTTTCTCTGCCAGGCACTGAGGACACAACAGAGAAAAACAGGCACCCTCCCTCCCCTGAAGGAGCTTCTGGTCTTACAAGTGGGTGACCAGACGTTAACAGAGTGATCAGACACAGCTACACATTGTTAAGGCAGCTTATACCAAGAGGGGCTGATGCAGACCCAACAGTTGAAGATGTGATTTGGGGATGAGACTCTAGGATGGATAGGAGGTGACGAGGCTCAGAGATGAGGGAAGAACGTTCCAGATTTGGTCATATAAAGAAAAATTTCTACAGAAGCTTTGAGAGGGAGAAAACTTTTTCAGGAGTGGGAGGAGGAGGGCACATCCTGGAGTAAACAGAGCATTAGCACTGGCTAAGGGATGGGATGGTGAGAGGAGATTCTGAGCCAGAGAATGTAAAGAGGCAGGCTGGGATGAGCAGTGTTCAGGGAGAAGGAACAGCAGGAATCGGTTAAGTGTATGTACAGAATTCAGGGATGAGGATGAAAAAGATTCAAACATGGAGGGCCTCACTGTCCGGGCTAAGAAGTCTGGGATTTTTCTAGTCAGGCAATGGAAAACTTGCTGAAGGTTCCAGACCTTCATGTGTCTGGAGTTATCGTGTAACTGGAATCATGGTTTAAAGATATGATCTGAACTTGGGATACCAATCAGGAGCAGGAATGGAAAGGAAGACACAGAATGCAAGAGAGTTGCAAAAGTAGATCTAACAAGATGAACCTTTAAAGAAGACTTAAGATGTCCTGGAGCTGCAGAGAAATTTTATTTTGAGAAAGAAGGAGAAAGGAACTAATATCTACTGAAAATTTTACCTGCTAGACCCTATGCGAGGAGCTCTCATGAACTGCTTTAATTTAATTCCCAGGATTCCCTGAAACCGGTATTATTACACTTTTTGTACAAATGAGAAACTGAGGCTCAGAGAAATTAAGTAACTTGTCAGAGAGCAAAATAATAAGTTATGAAACCAAAATCTGACCTCAAGATCAGTGCATTTTACTTCAAGACAAAAATATCACTCTGAGGGCTTTCTTCTCTGCTCATTTATGATTCTTCCCTTGTTTACCATTGCTCAGACTCTACTGACATTCAAGATGGATCCTCAGTGCTCTGCAAACCTCTGATTGAATAAGGGAAACTCCCAAAGGGCCACCTAACCAATGTCATGCATATTTATCTCTGGGATAAAAGAAAGAAGATCTCCAGTAAAACATCCAGTTGGAAAGGAGGGGAGGAATAATCCATTTCTGAGATGCCTGGTCCAGCTCTCTCTGAAATTTCAATCGACTTGGAAACCAGTTAGTGGATTCAGTATATTAACTTCCACTTTGTTGTTTTTATTTTCCCTGTAGGGATCAAAAAATAATGACCTCTTGTCAAAGCTCGTAACTCCTTAATTACTTAATTATTAACAGTGAAAAGCTGGTTTTTGAAACTGTTTAATGGTTATATAAAAAAACAATGTGAGAGGACTGTTGATACTGTGGCTCAAGTCTTTGAAGAGTTGAGTGATATTGTAGTTACTGTTATCTCCAAGATAGAAACAGAAAAGCCAGGACTACAACATTGCCTGGATTCCCAGTCACACACTGAACAGGTAATATGTCTTTTAGACTTGGATGGGTTCAAGGAGGAGACTGTTACATAACAAGTTTTTCCCCCCAGCCAGTCTTTGTCATAGTAGGTAAAAATAAAGTTGATTATTAGGCAGAGGGAAAAAAATGAACCAATTATTAAGCATATTGCATCATTCTTAGAGTTGTTTTCTGCCTCCTGTTACCACCACTGGCTGTGAATTTTAGCATTAATTATCTAGAGGCATCAAAAGTGTATTGATATTATAATTTGAAACCATTATTCTAAGTATTTCCACTCCAACTTATCATGTCTGGCAACAAACAGAAAGGTGAAATGCAAAGTAGCCATAAAAAAGAAGAGAGAACAAAAGAATAATAAATAGACAACTTTATATTAGTCATGGGAACAATAACACCCATGCACAAATATACTACCCTGACCACAATGCTCTGAAGGTCTGTCCACAGAGTGGTAATGTCATTAAAAAAGGAGATGACTCATTTCTGAATTAACACCAAAAGGAAGTATTTCGAGAGGACCTGGAAATACAGAACATTTTAGAGTAGTCCTGACTGAAGATGGGTAGCCCCTGAAAGGGGTGGTCCTAGCACAGACCTGTCTTCCTCCTTCTGAGAAAACAGAAGCCATCAGATGAGGCTCTCACAATTTTGACCGAACCCACAAGTCAGACCTAAGTGCATTCGGTTCCTCCTCCTTCCTGGGAGAACATAGGTTGTCTCTTCCTCCAGTAGAAAGCTGCTTCTAACTGTCCTTTGGTTTCTACCTCCTCCCACATCTGGTTCTCTTAACATTACCTCTCTCTTCTCAATGTTATCTTCTATCATTATCCTTTCTCTCTCCCTCTCTCCCCAGCCCTCTCTCTGTCTCCCCTCCCTCCATGCCTTCATCACTTTCTTCTTCTCTTTTCCTAGTCAGTATTTCTCATGCTCAAGTCTCTCCTACATTAAACCAACAAAACCTCTCCATCCAATCTCCAGGTGACAATATTTCCTTCTTTTTCCTTTGCTGTCCTAAATAAATTCTTCCCACCTTTCTTATCTCCCTTACTCTTCAGTTCCTTAAATCTGGACTTCTACTTTGCACTCCACTGAAATGGCTTTCCAATATCACCATGGTCCCCCGTGTCACTAAAACACATTTTATTTACAATTTCCTGACCTCTCAGCATCATGTGGCATGATTGGCCAGTCTCTCCTTCTTGAAATTCTCATGTTTCCAGCTTCCCTCATGGCTCAGTGATAAAGAATCTGCCTGCCAATGCAGGAGACACAGGATCAATCCCTGACCTGGGAAGATCTCACATGCCTCAGAGCAACTAAGCCCACGCACCACAACTATTAAGCCTGTGCTCTAGAGCTTGGAAGTCACAACTACTAAGGCCTGTGCGCCCTAGAGCCTACGCTCTACATACAGACAGTTAATGAGAAGCCCTGGCACTGCAACTAGAGACTAGCCCCTGCTCACCCCAACTAGAAAAAAAGCCCGCATGGCAACAAAGACCCAGCAATAACCAAAAATAAATGAATGGGAAAAAATTATTTTTTCTTGACAGCCCATACTCTTTTAAGTTTTTTCCTACCACTTTGGCCACATCTTATCTTCTACAGATTTCATAATTTTAATATTTCTCTGAGCTCATTCCTCTCACTTAAAGGAGCTTGCAAGCATGCCAAGTCACTTCAGTCGTGTCCAGCTCTTTGCAACCCTAACAACTGGAGCCCACCAGGCTCCTCTGTCCATGGGATTCTCCAGGTAAGAATACTAGAGTGAGTTGTCATGCCCTCCTTCTGGGGATCTTCCAGAGTCACTCCCATGCTTCGAGTACCACCCTTAGGCTGAGGAGTTTTCAGACTGCATCTACAAATCAGAACTGATTTCTAAGCTTCAGTCTGACATATCCAAAGGTCAACTGGACATCTTCTTTGGGAGTCTGGGGAAAATCTCAAATGCCATATGTCTAAAAAAAAACTTACTTCTTCCCTCAAACTTACTCCCATCATGGTAAACAGCATAACTCTTTTTTTAATATATTTATTTATTTTAACTGGAGGCTAATTACTTTACAATATTGTATTGGTTTTGCCATACATCAACATAAATCCACCACAGGTGTACACATGTACCCCATCCTGAACCCTCTTCCCACCTCCCTCCCCATACCATCCCTCTGGGTCATCCCAGTGCACCAGCCCCAAGCATCCTGTATCATGCATCGAACCTGGACTGGTGATTTGTTTCACATATGATATTATATATGTTTCAATGCCATTCTCCCAAATTATCCCATCCTCACCCTCTCCCATAGAGTCCAAAAGACTGTTCTATTTATCTGTGTCTCTTTTGCTGTCTCACATACAGGGTTATCGTTACGATCTTTCTAAATTCCATATATATGCATTAGTATGCTGTATTTGGTGTTTTTCTTTCTGGATTACTTCACTCTGTATAATAGGCTCCAGTTTCATCCACCTGATTAGAACTAATTCAAGTGTATTCTTTTTAATGGCTGAGTAATACTCGATTGTGTATATGTACCACAGCTTTCTTATCCATTTGTCTGCTGATGGACATCTAGGTTGCTTCCATGTCCTGGCTATTGTAAACAGTGCTGCAATGAACATAATAGATGGAGAAATATACCATGTTCATGGAACAGAAGAATCAATATAGTGAAAATGAGTATACTACCCAAAGCAATCGATAGATTCAATGCAATCCCTATCAAGCTACCAAGGGTATTTTTCACAGAGATAGAACACATAATTTCACAATTTGTATGGAAATACAAAAAACCTCGAATAGCCAAAGCAATCTTGAGAAAGAAGAATGGAACTGGAGGAATCAACCTGCCTGACTTCAGGCTCTACTACAAAGCCACAGTCATTAAGACAGTATGGTACTGGCACAAAGACAGAAATATAGATCAATGGAACAAAATAGAAAGCCCAGAGATAAATCCACACACCTANCGAATAGCCAAAGCAATCTTGAGAAAGAAGAATGGAAATGGAGGAATCAACCTGCCTGACTTCAGGCTCTACTACAAAGTCACAGTCATCAAGACAACATGGTACAGGCACAAAGACAGATATATAGATCAATGGAACAAAATAGAAAGCCCAGAGACAAATCCATGCACCAATGGACACCTAATCTTTGACAAAGGAGGCAAGAATATACAATGGATTAAAGACAATCTCTTTAACAAGTGGTGCTGGGAAAACTGGTCAACCACTTGTAAAAGAATGAAACAGCATAACTAAGTCGGGAAGATCCCCTGAAGAAGGGAAAGACTACCCACTCCAGTATTCTTGGGCGCCCCCTGGTGGCTCAGACCATAAAGAATCTGCCTTCAGTGCAGGAGACCTGGGTTAGATCCCTGGGCTGGGGAGATTCCCTGAAGGAGGGCATGGCAACCCACTCCATCATTCTTGCCTGGAGAATCCCCATGGACAGAGGTGCATGGTGGGCTACAGTCCATGGGCTTGCAAAAAGTCAGACACAACTGAGCTACTAAGCACAGCAGAGAAGTAACCTCTTAACTGAAATCAGAAATCTCAGAATGATTTTTGGCACCTTTTTTCTCCTTTCTGTCTCTCAGCACTCACATTAAACCAACCACAAGTCCATTCATTCATTCATTCTGCAAATATTAACTGAGTCTATCATGAGTCTTAGGGGCTAGGGGGTGCAAAACAATTGTATTTCTTATCCTCATGGAACTTGCAGTTTAGTAGAGAAAACAGTAGTCAATACACAAGCAAACAAATGAGAAAGCAAGAAATAGAAGGAAAAATAAGACAGGTTGAAGCTTAACTCTTTGGGCTAGAATTTGGACAACAAAGAAAGAAAGATATAGCACTGACAGGTGTTGAGAGGTGGAACTCAAAGTTTTTCTTGATTCACTGGATGTAGGCATCAAAAAAAAAAAAAAAGAGAGAGAGAGAGAGAGAAATGGGGGATATTTCCAGCTTTGCAACTGAGAATCTGGGTGGATGGTGCCATTGATATGAGCTGAGGTGATGGAAAGGTAGGGAATCAACCAGAAAGTTCAGATGTGTTGAACCTGCAATGTCTATTAAATGTTCACATGGCCTAGTCAACTAGGAGTTGGGGATTATGAGCCTCACACTTTGAGGAGAAGTCTAGGCCTCACCACACAAACTGGTGAGTCAGCAGCATATAGACAGTTAAATCAATGAGAAAAACAGCAAAGCCACTACACACTGCAGAGTGCAAAGGAAAGAAATCCCAGAATCAACCCTGCCTAACTTCATCACAGGTGGTTAAAAGGGAGAAAAATTGTTTAAAAGAGACTGGAAGAATAGAATAGAAAGAATAGAAATAGATGAACATAAGCTGAGAAGGAGAAAAATAACAGGAAAAAATGTGGTCCAAAAGTCAAGAGGTCAACCATCTAGAATACTATTAAATAGAAAGGGAAGAGAGAAATGTTCGTACACTCCGCCACCTTGAGTGATTGCAACTACTATAGAATTGGTCTTGGAGGAATGATGACAGCATAGACCAGAAATCCTATAGCTCCTCTTTCTAAATATTTCCCAGATAGGCCTCATTCATTCCATCCTAATTCAAGTTGAAACCACAATCCAGGCTCACGTGTGTCATTCTTACATCTCCTTCATTCTATTCCCCGTCCCACATCTAGAATAATTTTGCCAAAGCAACAAAAACAGTTTTAAGCATGTCATTTCCCTGTCCAATTTATGATACAGACCAAATTCCTTAGGACATCTTCACCAGCCCCCAGTGTCTGGCCCCTGCCTGCTGCTTCCATCTCTTCTCATTCCACTCTCCCTTTTAAGTTCAGAGCATTGGTCACATTGAATATCTAAGATTCCAGGCACACCTCATATTAGGGCATCACAGGATCGATGGTGAGTCAGAGCAAAAGTGAAATGAGAAAAGCGCTCATCTGTAAGCTTGAGGGGAATATCCTAGTTGTGAATCAGATAAGTGTTGTACGTGCGAACTGATCTTCCCCTTTCTTGCTTTTTCCTTTAACCAGGGTACTTCTCCCACTCCAGAATTAACCTTTGTTTCATACTTGAACCTTTGTTGACATCTCCCACAATCAGGGAGGAACTCTGATGCTACTTGTTTTATGCCTACCTTGCAATGCGAGGCCTTTTCCAAAGTAGCTATGTTCCTTGTGTTGTAAGCTGTTTAAAGTTAGGGAACATCAAGAAGCCAAGAATATGGATACCCATGTTTGAATCCTGGTTTTGGAGTCCTTGGGCCACTTTTTAAAATTTATTTTTATTATTTAGCTGCACTGGGTCTTTGTTGCTGTATGCAGGCTTTCTCTAGTTGCAACAAGCAAAGGCTGCTCTCTAGTTGTGGTGGGCAGGCTTCTCATTGTGGTGGCTTATCCTGTTACTGAACATGGGCTCTAGGGAGTGTGGGCTTCAGCGGTTGTGGCACATGGGCTTAGTTGCCCCAAGGCATGTGGTATCTTCTCAGGCTAGATATTGAACCTGTGTCCCCTGCATTGGCAGGCAGATTCTTAACCATTGGACCACCAAGAAAGTCCCTGGGCCATTTTGTTTTAAATCTCTCAGGGATTCGGTTTCTCCTTATAGGTGCCTACTTCATGGGGTTATTTGGAGGATTCCTTGCTATAACAGCTGTAAAGTGCTTACCACACTGCCTGGCACACACAGAGCACTCAACAAATTCCATTATTCATTTTGACTATCATTAGTCTCTTGATCTTAGAATGTTTTATACAGTACTGGCTCTGCCAGTACTACACAAACACTGGTTGGCTACCTGATAAATGCTACTGCACCAACCGTTTCCCCCTAATTGTTATGGTATATTATTCAAGGACAAGAGGAGTGCACCCATCCTTAGGATTAATTCCTTCTTCCGTTTTCATGTTGAGTTATGTAAATCAAGATTGTGAATTTCACCCTTCAGACAGAAATGGAGTGGTTCTAATTTGATCTAACTTAAGATGGGAGGGGGTATACAGGAGACTGGAGAAGTTAAAACTTTCTGGTATAAATGAAGCAGCAGGCTGCCTTATGTTTTCAACATTAGCATTTAAGTTCACTGCAGCTGAACTCAATTCGTATCAGGGGAGATTTATATCAAACAGTGGGAAGGCAAGTCATATCCTACTGCTGTCTTGCAGAATTATCATCAGGAATGTAGCCAATTTTAGCACAAATAAATGGTAGTTAGGAAAGTAACTTGTATGATCGAGTCCTATAATGGTCATTCTTTGATTTAGAAATATGTTCTAAACCTGTCACTTTGCATGAGCTTGATTTCCAAAGAAAAGAAGAAAAAAATCACTACACTTTCTCCTGCGGGAATACCACATATACAATAACAAAATAACGTTTAAAAAAATTCTGCTCACTATTTTATCATTTTAAGTGTATAGAAAATAACATTAAATGGTGGAGGCATGCTTACGGATTAAATTATATACAACACTGCTCACTATCATTACTGTTACACATCACTAAACAAAGACACTCCTAAAACTGTCATCTTGTTGGCAGTCAAAAGACAGCTGAAATGCTGGTTTGAATTTTCTTTCTTTTATCTCCTTTATGAAGTAGGAGAAGCACTTTATGAGAGTCACATAAGAATAGAAGAAAAAAAAAAAACTACTGAATGAAATGAAGGTATACTTAGACCAGGAAGGGACTTGAAAGATCATCATTTCAACTCCTTCAGTTTAAATATAAGAAAAAAAAAAAGACCCCAAAAATCAAAATAGCCAGCAGAAGGACACATGTGGTTGGGGACTGCATCTATTCCTCTTCCTGCCACTAAGTAATTTCCAAGCCTGGCCAGCAAACACAGAGCTTCCTGGACACACAGATTTGAAGAATCAGAATCTTTAGAGAGTAGAATCAAAACTTCTGTAGATTTAATAACCTCCCCAAATGATTCAAATGTAGAACATCCAGTGACCAATGTTCATGAAGCACTAAGCTACACTGTCCATGACCCCTGGCTGGACATTCAACCTGGGAAAGGAGACAGATATAGCCTGTTTATTTTCTGTATTTAAATAGCTGCTGCTGCTGCTAAGTCGCTTCAGTCATGTCCGACTCTGTGCGACCCCATAGCAATTATAAAATACCAAATTGTAAAATGTCATTTTCTACCAATCTATTTANGGATACCCATGTTTGAATCCTGGTTTTGGAGTCCTTGGGCCACTTTTTAAAATTTATTTTTATTATTTAGCTGCACTGGGTCTTTGTTGCTGTATGCAGGCTTTCTCTAGTTGCAACAAGCAAAGGCTGCTCTCTAGTTGTGGTGGGCAGGCTTCTCATTGTGGTGGCTTATCCTGTTACTGAACATGGGCTCTAGGGAGTGTGGGCTTCAGCGGTTGTGGCACATGGGCTTAGTTGCCCCAAGGCATGTGGTATCTTCTCAGGCTAGATATTGAACCTGTGTCCCCTGCATTGGCAGGCAGATTCTTAACCATTGGACCACCAAGAAAGTCCCTGGGCCATTTTGTTTTAAATCTCTCAGGGATTCGGTTTCTCCTTATAGGTGCCTACTTCGTGGGGTTATTTGGAGGATTCCTTGCTATAACAGCTGTAAAGTGCTTACCACACTGCCTGGCACACACAGAGCACTCAACAAATTCCATTATTCATTTTGACTATCATTAGTTTCTTGATCTTAGAATGTTTTATACAGTACTGGCTCTGCCAGTACTACACAAACACTGGTTGGCTACCTGATAAATGCTACTGCACCAACCGTTTCCCCCTAATTGTTATGGTATATTATTCAAGGACAAGAGGAGTGCACCCATCCTTAGGATTAATTCCTTCTTCCGTTTTCATGTTGAGTTATGTAAATCAAGATTGTGAATTTCACCCTTCAGACAGAAATGGAGTGGTTCTAATTTGATCTAACTTAAGATGGGAGGGGGTATACAGGAGACTGGAGAAGTTAAAACTTTCTGGTATAAATGAAGCAGCAGGCTGCCTTATGTTTTCAACATTAGCATTTAAGTTCACTGCAGCTGAACTCAATTCGTATCAGGGGAGATTTATATCAAACAGTGGGAAGGCAAGTCATATCCTACTGCTGTCTTGCAGAATTATCATCAGGAATGTAGCCAATTTTAGCACAAATAAATGGTAGTTAGGAAAGTAACTTGTATGATCGAGTCCTATAATGGTCATTCTTTGATTTAGAAATATGTTCTAAACCTGTCACTTTGCATGAGCTTGATTTCCAAAGAAAAGAAGAAAAAAAATCACTACACTTTCTCCTGCGGGAATACCACATATACAATAACAAAATAACATTTTAAAAAATTCTGCTCACTATTTTATCATTTTAAGTGTATAGAAAATAACATTAAATGGTGGAGGCATGCTTACGGATTAAATTATATACAACACTGCTCACTATCATTACTGTTACACATCACTAAACCAAGACACTCCTAAAACTGTCATCTTGTTGGCAGTCAAAAGACAGCTGAAATGCTGGTTTGAATTTTATCTCTTTTATCTCCTTTAAGAAGTAGGAGAAGCACTTTATGAGAGTCACATAAGAATAGAAGAAAAAAAAAAAAAAACTAGTGAATGAAATGAAGGTATACTTAGACCAGGAAGGGACTTGAAAGATCATCATTTCAACTCCTTCAGTTTAAATATAAGAAAAAAAAAAAACCCCAAAAATCAAAATAGCCAGCCGAAGGACACATGTGGTTGGGGACTGCATCTATTCCTCTTCCTGCCACTAAGTAATTTCCAAGCCTGGCCAGCAAACACAGAGCTTCCTGGACACACAGATTTGAAGAATCAGAATCTTTAGAGAGTAGAATCAAAAATTCTGTAGATTTAAAAACCTCCCCAAATGATTCAAATGTAGAACATCCAGTGACCAATGTTCATGAAGCACTAAGCTACACTGTCCATGACCCCTGGCTGGACATTCAACCTGGGAAAGGAGACAGATATAGCCTGTTTATTTTCTGTATTTAAATAGCTGCTGCTGCTGCTAAGTCGCTTCAGTCATGTCCGACTCTGTGCGACCCCATAGCAATTATAAAATACCAAATTGTAAAATGTCATTTTCTACCAATCTATTTACATCTACACTAAAAGCAGTCAGGCTTACTATAGTTCTTTTCTGGTTTATAAAAGCATATTGGGGTGTGTGCGCTCAGTCATGTCTGGCTCTTTGCAACCTCATGGACTGTGACCTACCTGGCGTCTCTGTCCACGGGATTTCCCAGGCAAGAATACTGGAGTGGGTTGCCATTTCCTCCTCCAGGGGATCTTCCTGACCCAGGGACTGAACCCACATCTCCTACATTGCAGGCAAATTCTTAACCCGCTGAAACTGGGGAAGCATGTGTGAACACATACAGGCATCTATATCTTTGTTGACCTATATTTACATCTATAACAAATTTATACTGCCCTTGTATTTATATCTCTACCTATTGAAAGAATGAGAATGAGAAAAAGAGACTGGAAGGAACTGCATACTAAAAAGTCATAATGGGAGTACTTTGATCGATGTTGACTTCTTTATATTTTTTTATATTTTCTTAGTATTTATATTTCTATCCAGTCTCTTCACTAATATGCTGTGTCTAATTTAAAATTTGGGCCCCAAGAGTAGAAACCACATCTAATCATCTAATTCGGCATCCAGCATCCCACCCCACATGGCCTCAGTGTGAAATGACCTGGTGGTTAGCATTGTCACAGCTGTGGCAGATCTATCTGGCACCCTTGAGGGCGCCTTTTTTGGAAAATAGTCAATTTTTAACAATTTAAGTGTGGATCATCTAGTCTTAAATTATCTATATCTTATATTCTACAACATTTGCCTCTTGCTGACCAAATTTGACAGTCTCATGGCTCCTAAATATCTCTACCATGACAGGAAGGAACAAAAGTGATGATACTGTAATCAATCAAATTGCTTACTCTGTGGAACCATTGATCGTTATGTTTACTTGGAAGCTCCAACATGAGAAATTTATTTCTAAATATAATGGGAGGAAAAAAAATTCTCCTGATTTTCTTTCTTATTGATAAAATGATGTAGCTTATGTTCCACTTTTTTGTCTCTTTGTGAAGGCTTACCATTATTTGCTGCTCTGTCTTCTTCCTTTGCTAAATCTGATTTTCCTATTGATCTTATTTTTATGCCTTATTTTGGTAGCTTGTCTCAATTTATTTTTTGAAGAAGTTGGGGTAGAAATACATCCACCAAATAAATAACAATTTTGAAAATTTGTGCTAATAATTATTAGGCCCTTATATTTTGTTTTGTTTTCTTTTTAGTACTTTCACACTCATGATTTCACCTACTTCTCCTCCTCCCATAAATAGAGCAGCCATTATCCCCATTTTACAAATAAGAAAACTGACAGCCTCTGGAAGGATAAGATCGAAAGACTGTTTTGAGGAGCTGGACTGCCTGAGTTTGAATTGTTTCTCTTCTTGTTCTTCCTACAGCTTTGCCCTTGGATAAGCTACTCACCTCTCTGTCCCTCAGTATCTTCATCTATAAAATGATAATAATAGTAGCTACCACAGAGAATTATTGTGAAGATAGGTCAAATAAGTTGCATACTTAAGGAACACAGTTCAGTGAATGGTACTTTTGTTGTTCCTATTCAGTTGCTAAGTCATGTCTGACTCTTTGCAAACCCCATGAACTGTAGCATATCAGGCTTTGCTGTCCTTCATTATCTCATGGAGTTTGCTCAAATTCATGTCCATTGAGTCAGTGATATCATTCAGCCATTTCATACTATGTCTCCCCCTTCCCCTGCCCTCAATCTTTCCCAGCATCAGGGTCTTTCCCAATGAGTTGGCTCTTCACATCAGGTGGCCAAAGTATAGGAGCTTCAGCATCAGTCCCTCCAGTGAATATTCAGGATTAGTATCCTTTAGGTAATCCAGTAGTCATGTATCGATGTGAGAGTTGGACTATAAAGAAAGTTGAGTGCCGAATAATTGATGTTTTTGAACTATAAGAGTCCCTTGGACTGCAAGGAGATCCAACCTGTCAATCTTAAAGGAAATCAGTCCTGAATATTCATTGGAAGTCATGTCCGACTCAGCTGCAACTGTAGAGTTGCAACTCTTTGCAACTATACAGTCCATGGGATTCTCCAGGTCAGAATACTGGAGTAGATAGCCTTTCCCTTTTCCGGGGGATCTTCTCAACACAGGGATCGAATCCAGGTCTCCTGCATTGTAGGCAGATTCTTTACCAGCTGAGCCACAAGGGAAGCCCACTACCACTAAACCCATATAAATGTCATTGTACAATGCAGAGGTTACCAGAGCTTTTCGTAGCAGACAGGCCTGGGTGTGACTCAGTCCTGCACTTTCAGCCTCAGGCAAGCTCCTAACAGCAGAGTCATATCGTCCTCTGTCATAAAATGAAGACACTAACGGCTCTGATTTGGTATGATTTTTACGTAAAGCACACAGCACAGTGCCAGGACCATACAGGCAGTCAATAGATATGACAGTGATTACTGTCGTGTTCTTATTATCATTATACAATAGGCCAAATGTACCAAAAGCTATTCAATTCAATTTCTTTTATAATACTTTGCATTCAGACTTTGAGAAATTTAATTCAAAATTTTTCCCAACTTTAAATTACAGAGGATTTACTTTAGTTGAGGAAAAAATTGTGTCCTCCAAAATACAAAGCTTTGTTCAGTAATTCCCTCCATCTTGTTTCTGGCTAACTCTAAAGCTCATTATATTTTTTCTTAATATATTTAATATAAAATTAATCCCTTTTGTTATATAGAATCCCAAAATTTTACAATGAATACAGACCTTAAAAGCTTTGATTCTCACCTTGATTCTGATACAGGCCGATAAAATGTAAAGACTTAAGACTTCATATTTGGATATGTTTGCTTTGTTTTGTGTTTGAGATTAGGGGGAGGGTTATGTGTTTGAGTTGGGAAGAATTAAGTCTAATTGTCTTCAGTAACTAAAACAAGCTTAATTAAATTTGTGCTTAAATTTATATGAAAGACTTTATTAAAAGACAATATCTGCTGCAAGTCAGAGCTAGCAACTTTAAAAAAATTACATCACGTACACAGATAGACCTTCCTTTAAGAAAATCTAAAATGAAAAGCTCTGAATTCGTAAAATGAAGAGAGGATGGCTGTTTGCTTTTCAAGAGAGACTCTGTTACATGAAAAAGTAGCTTTCTTTCAAAATCAGGCTTTATGTGGTATTTGAAACAATTCAATGGTAAGAAATTTGATTTGCACAGACCACAAATATTGAATAAAATGAAATATGCTTGTGTCTGGAGAAAACAAAAAGCATACCTTTTTCACATTAATGCCACTGTTTTTCATGTACCTTCTAGCAGATTCCTGTAGTTTAAAAATAATAATCAGTTCGGATGTACTGGCCTTTACAATTTAAAATGGTCTGGTGATCGTGTGTACCTCACTGCAACTGATGTGAAAAATGCAGTGCCCTGACAGCTCGCATTAAACATCACACAGAAAAAGTATAATTAGCATTTCTGTGCTAATTAAAAGTGATGCTGGGTTAGTTCCAATATCATGCTTTCAAATGGCTGATGTCTCAAGAGAACAAAGTTGAAGAAAAAAATGCATTTCAAATGGAAAAATCCTGTGCAAACTTTCTTAAATGATTTGGATTTGTTGCTGTTGTTATTTACATCTCATTATAATGGGAGACTTCAAGATGACTTCCTTTAATCAGGCTACCATTTTCACTTTTCCCACTTTGCAAGCAGTAGGGGATTCAAGATTTTTTTTTTTTTTGGTTCCTTAAATCTTTTGACCGTCTGCTTTCACACAAAATTAATTAAGGATTCTTTAAATAGAGAACACACCATGAGAGAAAGAAACAATTCAAGATTTTCAGTTTTTCTTTAGTAGAGTGCAAAGTACATAGTGTACTCAGCCACTTCAACTTTTCCTACAAGTGAAAATTTCAGAGACAGTATCACCTCCCCAAACCGGGGTTTTTCAAATAAACAGATGACTGCCACTGATGAAATTCTTTTTTCAAACATTGTCCAATTATTTAAAATCACAAAGGTTCTACATAGTAGTAAATCTGATTTTCTTTCCAGACGAAATGTTGGAGAATCACCAAGAGGTGGGGAGAGAGGGAAACTATTGTTCCACCACATTCCATTCCTGTTAACTCAACTTGATATATGCGATAAATTAAGTCTGCACCGCAGGTCAGTGAATTTCTATTAACTACTTATTATGGAAGAAAGGAAAGCAGACCAGTCAAGAACTCTTATACATCAGCCAAAGCAAGATGTCACTCTCTTTAACTTTTACAATAAGTGTTCTTCCATCTCACACATGTGAAAGGAAAAAAAAAAAAAAAAAAAAACACCATTTGGCATTTGAGCCCTCATTGCCAATGTGCATTAAGGCAAAGAATCAGCCCAGACTGATTACTTCTGATTTAAAAGGCTAGGGAACTCTCTAGATTTTGCTCAGACTCTGCCGATTTATAATGTCACCATTGTAAGACACGCCTCTAAGGACTCTGACAATATGGACACCTTGCTAAGGTTTGTTACAGTTGTGTCCCACCTGTAGTCTATCTGCTTCTTTCAGGTTCAACAACTGCTGGGTGGAAATGAGGCCTCCACTCAGAGTTAGACCTCAAAGGAGGAGATGGTTCAAGTTTTCTACATAGGAGCTAAATGAGCAAGACTACAGGAGGCTAATCTCTGAGAGGCCTAGCACGAGGACCACAGCTCCTGAAGATGCTAGAAGGAGTTTGGTCCACAGAACTCAGTATCCTGAGCATGCCTGGGATCCTTAGACAAGGCATAGTAGATGACTGGATAAAAAGTAATTAAGCAGGTGGACCTGGTCCTCCCTGTCTCCAGACAGGGAGTCTAAGGACTCCACAGAGTCTAAGAAAAACTGGAACAAGAAGCTTCTTCCTGGTGCTTCTGTGCAAGGCTGGAAACAAGCCAGCTGCCTAGAACACAGACCACACTGCCTTCTATCACTTACTTCCTGAGATGCTAGCACTTCAGAGCTCCAAAAACCAGATTTGAGTCCCAGTGAGGATGCCAAAAAGTAAACTAAGCATAATAATATACAATAAATATATATTATATATATATTTAAATTATAATAAAGCCAGAGACAGTCAGGTCTTTCTGAGAGTAAGGGAATTTGGACACAAAAGGAGATGTGAGTGATCCGTGTGCCCCTAGGAAAGACCATGTGAAGGTGGCCACCTACAAGCCACAGAGAAAGGTTTCAAAAGAAACAAAATCTGCACTGTGGTCTGATACAGAGTTATTTAAGCCATCCTAGGCCACAGAAAATGAAGGAGATCTCATTAGTTAAACCTAGCTTCAATATAATACTAAATTGTAGTAACATAGTGGAAAAATTCACACTGAAACAATGTCACTTAAAAATCGGTCTATTATCAGAGAAGAAGACTTAATGCCATGAAAATGTCTAAATAAATATCTATCTAGGCACCTATATAATTTTAATGCAACTTCAATTAAAGTTCTGATATTTTAAAAATTTTGACTCTAATGATTCATACATTTTATATGAAAGAATAAATCTCTAAGAAGAGTTGAGAAAATGATTAAAAAGATCTTGGTTTACCAGATCAGAATGTACTATAAAGAGAATATGGTATTACCTTAGAAACAGAAAATTAAATCACTGAAACATAATAGAAAATCAAGAACCAGAGGCCAGCATATGAGGATTTAATAAATGACAAGGGTCACACATTTCCTCCCACTGGATAAAAAACGTATTACTCAATAAATTATTCTGGTTATCCACATAGAAAAAAATTGTTTGGACTAACATCTTACACTATATTCCAAAATAAATTTTATATGCATTAAAGACATAAACTGGAGAAGTATTCTTGCCTCCACTCCAGTACTCTTGCCTGGGAAATCCCATGGACAGAGGAGCTTGGCAGGCTGCAATCTGCAGTCTATGGGGTCACAAAAGAGTCAGACATGACTTGGCGACTAGATACCAACAAAAAAGATATAAACATGAAAATATTAATTGAAAATATTTCAAGAAAATCTAGGAGGTTATGCGTTTGTTGAGGGGAAAGGAGAGATCTTCTTAATTTTAAGCTTAAAACTCATATACTATAAAAGAGAAAATAGACACATTTGATTAAGTATAAATAAGACGCTTTTGATGACAAAAGTTCCCCTAAACAAATCCAGTAGACAAACAATATATTTGGAAAAAATACTAAAAAACAGAGGAAAAACAGGCAGTTAATATATAATATATATACAGGAAGCTCCTACAGATCAATGGGAATACAAACAGTTTTATTCTATATGAAAGGAAGAGGAGGAGAAAACTCACAGAAGTGTTGATATAAGCAGCAAGAAAATATTCAAAGATGTCTGATTTCACTAGCAGTGCAGGAAATGTAAGTGAAAATAAATGAGATATCCTTCAGATTGGCAAAGTATGAAAGATTAATAGTTATTATTGCTGATGCTGAGCTTGAAAAACATGTCCATTTCACACTGTTAAATAGGACAAAAATATGCATGAGGGCAATAATGTGTTTAAAAAGACGTGTGAATTATAAAGCTTTTGGTAAGTAGTCTGTCCGCATTCATTAAAAGCACACATATGTTTGACCTCAAACTACCCCTTCTTGGGACTCTAGGCAAAGAAATAAAATCTCAAATACAGAACACTTATTATATCCCTGCTTGTAAAGGCTAACAACAACAACAAAATGGAAACAAAGTGAACGCTTTACAATTGTATCCATGGTGGAATATTATACAGCCATCAAAAAGGATGGATTACAGCTCTGCAAGTTGGGATAAAAGGGTTTCCACAAAGTGTTTTGTGTGACAAAATCTAAATGTAGAAAAATTGTATGAAAAGCACATTATTATAAAACAATGATAAAACCGCCTAAAATGTTAATTTATGAGTTTGTGTATATAGGTTTACATATGACCATGGAGATAAATATAGATTATATATAATATACATTTTATATATTAGATTATACAATTTAATTATATGATCTATGTATACAATTAATGAAACAGAAAGATAGATGATAGATAGGGAGACAGAGAGAGAGACATAGTAGCGATGGTAGGTGAAAGAAGAGATCAATAGACTGCACTATTATACTATATGTAAAATTATATGTGTGCTATACAGTGGTGAAAGTCACTAGCTCTAAGGTATTATTTTTTGCCTTTTATTACCTCTGAAGTCAAAATGTACTTTACAGTTGATGGCGTCTGGTATCTCCTAATTGATTGGTGAATTTTTTTCTTTTCGTAATGGTACATAAAACACTGGTGCCTTGAATGGATGAAATATGGCATTATTCTAGTATCATACCCCTCCAAATGTGCTTTTAACACAAGTTGAAAATGGTGCATTCGATTGAAGAGCAAAGCTTTAAAAATCACTTGTCTTTTTCACATTTCTTAAGTGGATTAAAAAAATGTTTAAGTGTGCAAGGATAAAAATGAATCCCTTAGGCAGAGTCCTCTAGTAGACAAATAATCTAACAGTGTTATACTCCTGGAAGTGGATTAAAGGAAGAGAGGTCATGTCTTGAAATCTTCACATTAGAGGACAGTTTGAGAGTATTTCATTGTCTCTCCTGCAATCCCTAGGCAGAGAACCAGGGCAAAACAGCGAAGGATTTCTCCAGCCTCAGCTACCACCTCAAACCCTCATCTCTACAATGCTCTTCCCTCTGCTCTACAGGGAATAACAGGCCAGGAAAGCAGTATTTCTCTGATGTGAAGTAACTGGATACCCAGAGGAAATTGAAATGTGGCCATAGGGAATCTATTCTACTAAAGTAGAATCTTTAGTTTGAATCCTGGTGGGCCCATTTAAAATAGAAGGTCTTTCTGGGATGTTCCAAAGATAGCATTTAGAAAGATGAAATGTTACCTGCATAAATTTTCCATTTGCTTCAAAAATAGTCCCTTACTGTTAATATGTGATAGACAACGTATTCATTTACAGTCTCCCAATGAATAAAACACAATCATTCTTTGCATATTCTCTGACAATCTAAAGCTAGTTTTCATACTTTTTACTCCTAAAGTCATTTTCCCTTCTCTTTTTCAAGATTTCCTCATCTAGAAAGGAAAGTGAAGGATTTTCCTGGTGGTCCAGTGGTTAAGAATCTGCCTGTCAATGCAGGGGGCATGGCTTCGATCCCCGGTCCAGGAAGATCCCACGTGCCGCAGTGCAACTAAGCCCGTGTGCCACAAGTTGAGATCAGCAACTACGCCTGTGTTCTGCAGCTACTGAAGCCTGCACGCCTACAGCCTGTGCTCCACACAAGAGAACCCACCGCAATGAAAAGCCTGTGCAGTGCAATGAAGAGTAGCCCCTGCTCACTGCAACTAGAGAAAGCTCACATGCAGCAATGAAGACCAGTGCAGAAAAATAAATAAACACATAATTTGAAAAAAAGAAAAGAAGGAAAGAAAAGTGGGTCCATAAAAGGATAAAGGCACTTTGGCTGCCAAGGCCATTGGTTAGAAATCATGATTGAACTTTACTCCATACTTTAATGGTCTTATTACAGGTCGGGCATTGGCTGGATAGTGGAATACATAAAACAAGAATCTGACCCAACTTCAGAATTTAGATGATTTATAGTCAGGAAATAAAACACACAATAATACACAGACTCTAGTATTGCTATCAATCTATTGGTATATATTATGGGTAAATTTACTGTTTATTTGAATGTCCTTTGTTCCTAAAATCACGCCCCTTTCCCTTCTCTCCCTGACTTCCTCCCCTGCCCACATAGTACCCAAGCTCTCCTTGGCTAACGGGGTCAGCTGTGCCTGGCACACAATGGTGTTCTGCCCCAGATTCTTTTCTTCACCTTCCCATCTTTTCCACAACAGAATTATGAATATGCTATTCCAGTCCTTCTTCCCATTTGCCTGTTTATAGCTCAGTTACCCTTTTTAAAGATTTATTTACATACTCACTTCTTTATTTTTGGCTGCGCTGGGTTTTCGTCATGTGCAAGAGACTTTTCTCTAGTTGCGGCAAGTGGGGGCTACTCTCTGGTTGCAGTGTATGGGATTCTCATTTCAGTGGCTTCTCTTCTTGGGGAGCACAGGCTCAGTAGCTGTGGCACACGGGCTTAGCTGCCCCAAGGCATGTGGGATCTTCTCAAAATCAGAGATCAAACCCATGCCTCCTACACTGGTAACCAGATCCATAACCATAAGACCACGAGGGAGGCCCCATAGCTCAATTACTTCTATCTCAGTAACCATTTCTCTCCAGTACACATTCTCTTTAATTCATTTCCTTGCCTACTTTCTCCTAACACTAATTTCTTCAGAAAAGATTTAAGGTTTCAAACATATCATAATAAGTGATTGAATTTGAAAGAATTTTAAAAACTTCTCTGAGATTATAAATATTTACAACTTGAAAGTTTTTAAGAGAGAATTAGCGCTTTTAAAATACTTTATCCCCCCATAAAAAATCCAAAAATAAAAAACAAATGACTGAAACTGGGCCTTTCAGAAACAATTACCCCCTATTTGAATAGTTTGAAGTATGTTACAAGAAGGGATGGGGGTGTGAGGGAATCAAGTAGAAAATGAGACTATTCAGTGACAGGTAATGTGAAATCCTCTTTAAAATGACCAAGCAAGAAAAGCTCAGGATCAGAATGAGCCACATGTCAGAAAATAATTTTAATTAAATGGCATCAATTCCAAGGAGGGAAAAAAAAAAAAAAGATGTAGAAAGCAAAGCTGAGAGTTGCATGGAGAAAGGTAGTTTTCCTCTTGATTTAGAGAAGTGATGCAAGGTGAGGACCTAAGATTCACTAGGCCAGAACCGATATGTATAGTTGTGCAGGCTGTGAATTGGACAAAGGCTGTCAGTGAAGCTGTTGAGTAAGGCAGGATCCCGATGGCGTTCCCTGGTGTGTGCTTCACAAATCTGGAGAAAGGGGTAGTTTTCTCTTGTCTCAAGGGATATGTCTGTACCATGGGAGCATCTTTTCCTAAATAGTGATTTTATTTTTTTAATTTCTTGAAAGTGAAAGTATTAGTTGCTCAGTCGTGTCTGACTCTTTGCAACCCTATGGACTGTAGCCCGCCAGGCTCCTCTGTCCATGGAATTCTCCTGGCAAAAATACTGGAGTGGGTTGCCATTCCCTTCTCCAGGGTATCTTCCCGACCCAGGGACAGAACCCAGGTCTCCCGCATTGCAGGCAGATTCTTTACCATCCAAGCCACCAGGGAAGCCTATTTTTATTTATCTTAGTTGAAATATAGTTGATTTACAATATTATATTGATTTCAGATATACAACATAATAATTGGTGTTTTATAGATTATACTCCATATAAGGTTATTATAAAATATTGGCTATATTAGCTTGGCTGTATTTACATCCCTGTAACTTATCTGCCTGGTAGAATGTACCTCTTAATCCCCCTCATCCATTTTTCTCCTTCCCCACCCACCTCCCCTCTGGTAACCACCAGTCTGTTTTCTGTATCTGTCAGTCTGTTTCTGTTTTATGTGTTCCTTTGTTTTATTTTTAGATTCCACATATAAGTGAAACCATACAGCATTTGTCTTTCTCTGTTTGGCTTATTTCACTAAGCCTAAGACCAACAGGTGGAAATTTTTTAAATTGCTTCCAAATTCTTTGATATTCCACCTGTCAGAAAGTAAAATCTATACTCCACTCCCTTTGAACCTAAGCTTGTTACTGCTCTATCCGTAGAATATTGGAAGTGACAAAGCAGCAGCTTCCTCCTGCTGCATTTTGCAACATTCACTCTTGGAAAGTGACCACTATGCCGATGACCACACAGCACGGAGTTGTCACTTCCAGGTGCTCTGCTTCACAGTCGCATCTAAGGTCTTGGTCAATAGCCAGCATCAACCAGCAAACACAAATGGGAAGACACCTCCAAAGGACACTGGGCTATTGCATCACCTCCACCCTTCTAGTCTCTCCACCAACGTCCCAGATACTGTGGAGAGGAGACAAGCCATCACTGCTGGGCCCTGTCTAATTCCCTGATCCACAGAGTCTGGGAGCATAATAAAATGTTGTGTTTTTTTTTAATGCCACTCTGCTTTGAGTGGTTCTGCAGCAATAGATAACTGGGACATCATCCACCAGGACCTATTTCTAATTCATGCAGAGGCTCTGTACAGGCTAGGAGCCACCCTGACTTAAGCTCCTTCTAAGTGCTAAGCCAGGAAACAGGTTACTGAACTGAATCCTCAGGCTCATGCTATTGTTAAATATTTCCATTTCATGAAGCCAGGTCTCTGCAGCAAAAAGCCTCAGTGTCATCTCATTGTGTACAAGGCCCTTGGCTTATCTCTCTTGAATTATCTCTCTCCAGCTCCCAAATCCCACATTGCATTCTACCTACACTCACAGCTCCCAGAACACAGCTCTCTCTTGCCTCTGGGTCTCTGCGTAAGCTGATGCCTCTCCTTGAAACATCTTTCCTACCTTCCCACCCCTACCTCCACTGCTGTTTTCTCATGCTCCACTTTAACTTTCTAATTCCAAAACTGTCAGTAATGCAAGTGGGTTCTGTATTCTTTCATCCTAAACTTACCATCACTCTGGAAACTTCTTCCATAATACACCTTGCTCAATGGCTTCCCAAGAAGCCTCCCAATACACCTCCTCCGCTAGAAATGCGGAGGCGAGAAAAATGGCTGCTGGCCAGATTCCAACAATCACCATCTTAATATCTGTCAGCATGAAGCAGGAGCAGATGAAAAGCTTGGGACCTCATTCCCACAGAGAAATGATGCAAATTCAAATAGTCATAAAGTCAATTTTATCCCACTTACGCAAGGGCGTGTATCACAAGGGCTTCAGGATGTTTAAATCTCTTACTGACTAGAACCTTAGGAGTAAGCAAAAGTGGAAAACAGCCTAGAAATCACATTTAGCCTTCGTTGCATTTGGCCTGAGAAAAGCTGTTATGAGGTGGCGTTGAGCTAGCAGTAACATGATGACTCACAGCCTAACCTGGCTGCAGTGGGCATTTCAGATGACTAAGCTCAAAATTAAGGCTCTGGAAGTTTATAAGAACAACTTAAGGGCTGGGAATAGGGAGACAGTGACTTCTTCCTGATGAATTTTTCACTCTTAGTTAGGTTTCCTCTACATGTAATCCCGACTGTGAGACAATTAAAATAAAACCAAAAGTGATTGGATATGAGAAAATTATAACTTTGATGTGGAAAAAAAATGTACACAGAATGAAATGAATGCTGCTCTCAAATAAAATCTTTCAGGTATTGTGAAACAAGACAGACCTATTCTCTCAAATAACAAAGATTATAAGCAAAAATGATAGAATGTGAATGTCAAAGAGACTCACTGGTATAACTGGAAAACTGATAGACAACCTGGAGTTTCCAAAATGCTTTTTAAAAACCTGAACGCACTCTTTGATATAACACAAAATCTGTGGCATTCCATGGGAAAATAAATGTTTATTTCCAATCTTAGCTTTCAAATATTTAAATGAAAGCAGACAGGCTCTTTTCCCTAATACTGAAGGCACTGGCATGCTAATAAGCATTTCAATGAGGAAAAAAAAATTCATGTATCTCTCTGAATTACAGTGAGGTCTAGCTCACTCTTCCTTGTCTACCTCCCTTTTATTTTCCTTCTGTCAGCTCTATTTTGTCTGTCTGTCCTATCTCTCCTTTTATTACTAGTATAGTAGTGGCAACTGTCCTTCCATTTTCCTTCTCACTGTAACTCTATTTTCAATCAAATGACCTATTCATTGTGATCCTACCCTCTGCAAGTAAATCTGCTAGCCCTCAGGACAAACATGAATACATTGTGGGGTTCTCATCAGACTGGAAAGATCTTTTCCCTAATACTGAAGGCACTGGCATGCTAATAAGCATTTCAATGAGGAAAAAAAAATACATGTATCTCTCTGAATTACAGTGAGGTCTAGCTCACTCTTCCTTGTCTACCTCCCTTTTTTTTCCTTCTGTCAGCTCTATCTTGTCTGTCTGTCCTATCTCTCCTTTTATTACTAGTATAGTAGTGGCAATTGTCCTTCCATTTTCCTTCTCACTGTAACTCTATTTTCAATCAAATGACCTATTCATTGTGATCCTACCTTCTGCAAGTAAATCTGCTAGCCCTCAGGACAAACATGAATACATTGTGGGGTTCTCATCAGACTGGAAAGTACAAACAACGTGAAAGATAAGACAGGAACCAGATTTCCACCATACCAAGCAAGCAGCATCTGACCGTAAATGCTGGCCATGTTTCAAGAACTGGACCCTGGAAGATGATCCTAAGTAGGAAGGAAGAATGTTCACCCAGGGAATTTTGCAAGCAGAGATACAGGGGTAAGAGAAGGCATTATTTGCTGAGAATTTCAGTCCAGCAGACTACTTTGCCTTAAATGAAGAGTTCACGTAGGGAGGTGGTGAGAGAGGGTTGCAAAAGCAGAGGGGATGCAATTGTGAGTGAGTGAGTGAGTGAAAGTTGCTCAGTCTTGTCTGACTCGTTGCGACCCCCATGGACTATAGAGTCCATGGAATTCTCCAGGCCAGAATACTGGAGTGGGTAGCCTTTCCCTTCTCCAGGGGATCTTCTCAACCCAGGGATCAAACGCAGGTCTCCTGCATTGAAGGTGGGTCCTTTACCAGCTGAGCCACAAGGTAGGCTGCCTTGAATGCCAGGTAAGGGATTTAGACTCCACTGCCCACCAGGGAGAGCCAATGGTGTTTTCTGATGGGGTTTTAAAGACTTGTCTTTGAGATCCTCCCCTCCCTCTCCTTTCATTCGAGCCAACCATCATTTTTTGTTGCTATTTGTTACACTTATGGAATAAAATGCATCCCTTATGCTGGTCTCTATTATAAAAGCAGGTGAGCTAAAGGCTTCATATTACCTTTAAAAGTCATATACATTGCTGAGCTTCTGTAAGTAAACAAAAATAAATAAATAAATAACACTCAGTTCTGGTCATTTAGATAAATAAGATCTTGAAGGTTATCTCTCAGGTGAAAAGAAAAGAAAAACAACAACAACAACACAGATGAGATAAATCCAAGTCCAGTATAAAATCCAGAAAATGTCATTTAGGACATTCGACCTTTCCCATGGGCTTCCCAGGTGGTGCTAGTAGTAAAGAACCCACCTACCAAGGCAAGAGACTAAGAGACACAGATCAGTCCTTGGGTTGGGAAGATCCCCTGAAGGAGGGCATGGCAATCCATTCCAGTACTCTTGCCTGGGATAATCCCATGGACAGAGGAACCTGGTGGGCTATGGTCCATAAGGTTGACAAGAGTCAGACACAACTGAACTGACTTAGCACGCCTGCACCTTTCCCATAGAGGTTGTCAAGAATTATAGCCAAATACCCCTGATTAAAATGGAAGCTGGCTGGTAACCCTTGATATGGCTTTTCTCTTTTTTTTAAATTAATTTGTATTGCAGTATAACTGCTTTGGGGCTTCCCTGGTGACTCAGATAAAGAATCTCAGGTAAAGAACCTGCCTGCAATGCAGGAGACATAAGAGACATGAGTTCAATCCCTGGGTCGGGAAGATCCCCTGGAGAAGGGCATGATAACCCACTCCAGTGTTCTTGCCTGGAGAATCCCATGGACAGAGGAACCTGGTGGGCTACAGTCCATGGGGTCACAAAGAGTCAGACATGACTGAGCAACTGAACACACACACAAATAGTTGCTTTAAAATGTTATGTTTGTTTCTATAGTACAACAAAATGAATCAGCCATAGATATACATATCTCCCTCCCTTATGGACTTCTTTCCATTCAGGCCACCACAGTGCATTCAGTAGAGCTCCCTGCACTATACAGTATGTTCTCATTAGTCACCTATTTTATAACTGGCAGTAATAGCATACATGTGTCAGTCCTGATCCCCCAGTTCCTCACACCCCCATTTTCCCCTTGGTATCCAGATATTTGTTCTCTATGTCTGTGTCTCTATTTCTTCTTTGCAAATAAGATCACTTATATCATATTTCTAGATTTCACATATATGTGTTAATAGTTTTTCTCTTTCTGACTTACTTTACTTTGTATGAAAGTCTCCAGGTCCTTCCATATCTCTACAAATCACCCAATTTCATTCCTTTTTATGGCTGAGTAATATTCTTAGTTGAAATACTTATAAACGTCATAGAAAAATACAAAATCCACACTGCCATCAAAAAAAAAAAAAGAGTTAGAGACAACTATTACTAGACTCTGGAGAAGTATTTCAGTCGGCTATATGGCTCATGGATTAAAATGTTTGCTTGCCGAGCCACTGAGATGCTGGGCTGAAGGGTAACCTGAGCAGCCAAGGCTGTTTATTCCCTCTCACTGCTCTCCTCCCACCTCCTACATCTCACCAAACTCTCTCAATTTTTCAGACTGGAAATCCTGGAAAATCTTAAGGCAAGAACTAGAGAGTAGCTGGTGTGTGTTGTCCTCTTGCTGCACACTGTGAGAAGACCTCTTCCCTCCCAAGGGTGCTTGAAACATCACATGGAAAGGTGGAACAGAAAACATCCTGGATCTTCAAGGAAGAACACACTCCTGAAAGTGCTTCACTTGAAGTAGTCAGAAAAAAATTTAAAAATTAACCTGGCAGTCAATTGTACAGTATTTGATACTGTCCAAGAAGCTGTGCCCACAAAGATACCCAGAAAGAAAGCCATTAGGAAAGCAAAGATTGAGGGGGAAAAAAAGACAAAAGAAAGCAATAAGCTGAGTGCAAAAGAAGCTGGGTGGAACAAGAAAGACCTTCAAGAAAACTAAAACGGCCAAAACAGAAAGAAAGCATATTGAAGACAGTAAAAAGCTGAATTCACATTGTAAAAAATCAAATCAGAAATAAAGATGGGGAAAACATGAGTACTGCCCTCTTCATGAATGTCGAGTAAAAAGGCAGAACTAACAGCGTGTGATTAGCAAGACATTGGTTGTAATAAGAGATGTAGGCAAAGGCAGGAAAGATTAGCAATGCAACTCTTGATCTGCGTGAAGAGCTTGTGGACGAGTCAAGAGTTCAGTCAGGCAGCAAAGAAGTTGGAAAGCGTGTTAACTACGATCTTAGTAGCTGTACTATGAAACTAAAGGCATAACTTGAACCAAGGAAAGGCCACTCCTCTCCAGGGGGTTTGGACTCAAAGCCCCATCTGGTTTTAGCAATGATAGAAAAAGAAATAGCATTTCATAGTGGGTAAGCCTAAAGACACTGCCAGGGAGAAATCCTGGCTCCCTCAATATGTGAGCTTGGTCAAGTTACTTTATTTCTTTTTTGCCTAAAAAATTAAATTTATAGTTAAATTATAAGATGAGAATAATCATAGTTCCTTCCTCATGAGACTGCTGTGAAGCTGAAAAGAGTAATATTATGTACATCACTTCATCTGGCACGCAGCACAATGCTCGGTGAGGTGTTGCTATGCTGCTGCTGTCATTATTCAAATCAGAGGACAGATTTATATACATGGCCCTAGAGAGAAGAGAAGTACGTGAAGATAACTTAAAGAAATGCAAATTCCAAACAGGCAGTCTTGGAACTAGCTGAAATACTAGGTGTAAGATACCCGCTACTTAGATTCAAAAAAAAAAAAAAGATTGAATAACTCAAACCAGAAGGAACAAATCTCATCTAAAGGTAGTGGATCAGGAGTCCCTTGTTGTCATAACAACAGTGCTACACTATCACCCTAGACCCTATGGTCAAAAATCCTGGTCAAAAATCTCTAGCCAAAATGCCTTCTCAGCCAATTGATGAAACACAGCACCCAGGTCTCCCTGGCTTCAACTTGTTTAGAATGGCAAGCTTGATTTATTTTCCATAATAAAATCTAGTAGGTAAGTGTCTTTTCCCTCCAGGAAGTCTGCATTAAATATAGAAATGATAATGTAAATCAAACCTACAGAACTAATACTTTTATAGTACATTTAGGAATTGGTTTCAAATCATGGGGCAGTATTTACAAATGTAGTTTACAAAGAGGTTTAATGTTTAATAACATATGGCATATCAGTGAATATGACAGATTAGCCTTGGGATTCCAATTTAAAAGGGGTAATTGAGTAATGGATTTTAGACTTTTACTTTTAAGTGGAAAGATTTAGAGAATTTAATCAAGTTTGAAAGTATCAGAATGGCTAGGAGAACATGTGATTCATTATTTAAGGTTAATTTATTAGATTTGCTGGTGTTGTTAAGACTTGGCTGGTAGGTCAGGCATTTGAAAAGCTTAAAAAAGAAAACTGAAGGTATTAAATGTATAAATGGATTTTTAAATACTTAAGGGTATTCTATTAACTAAGTTGTAAAGGGACCTGCTTGAGAGTTGAATGTGTTCAACATAAATTGGTCAAATATTATTCAAAGGTTCCCTTGAAAGCAATTGTTAAAATTTACTAGATTCATAAATCAAGTAATAAAGTGTGTAAGGTGAACGTCAAGGTTTGAGAAAACTAGATTTCTAAAAAATTGCACCTATAATAAGTGAATACTAAATTCAAACCTTGAATAACAGCAGAGCCTTTTTCTCTACACAAAAGCAGCCTTCAGATACTAAAACATCACAATTGACATGGATTTAAACTAAGAATTATAAATGTTTCTGAAAATGAAACCATATATGTGAAACAGAAGGAACAACCAGACATGATTAGGGATTACTTTTCAAAGCTAGGAAAAAGAAAAAAAGTGATTTGAGTATACAGGTGAAATGGGCTTATTATGTTCTAGAAAAAACTAAGAACTAATATTTTACACTTAAAAACTGAATTACAAGGTTAAAGAAGAACAAACTCATATTAGACCCCATGTAGGAAAAAATGTAATCCACAAGTGAAAAAAAATCAGGCTGAAGGCAATGGCACCTCACTCCAGTACTCTTGCCTGGAAAATCCCAAAAAAAATAATTGCATTTTTTTCAGGCCAAATGGCATGGAAATGCCATCAGTGTTCATGGGCCCCCACAGACACTGTACTTCCTTAGACACCAGAGCACACAGGCGTTCTTGAGAGGCACAGATTAGGGACAGGAGAGGCAGTGTGCCTGGGGCCATGCTCTCTGATAGCTCCACCCGCACACTGTGGCCAGCCTCCAGAACATCTTCCCTTGGGGTGACTTCACTTGAGTTCTTCACATGTCTTTCTCTAGGAATCCAGTCCACTCCACAGCCTGACTCCATTGACGGGCCTCCTTCTTACTTTCCTCCCAGAAGCAAGTCAAGGACATCACTGTTGCTGTCCTTCTTGACACCAAGAGAGGCTGGTCTTTTCAGAGCCCACAAAGAACCTCAGTGGATACCCCCTTTTTGCAAGCCAGTCACACATTTCCCCCACCTTTTGAGTTAGAGTTTCAAAACTGAGTTTTCCTGGTTTGTGTGAAATACATCATTCACATGCATATCTGCTCCTATCTAAATAAAAGGAATTTTAAATTGTTAATAGCTTCTCTATAGAATAGCCGAAATCCATTAAAAATAATCAAGAAAATTTTTATTCATCAATTTAACAAATATCATTTTTGACTTACAAGATGGATATTGCAAGAGCTACTAAAATGAGTAAAAGTTTGGTCCCTGCTCTCAAGTATAGGAGAAAGAAGTGAACAAAAATAATTGTGCTAAAACAGTGTATGAATTAAGTATAAGTGTGGTACAAATAATGAAATATGATAATTCATTAAAGGAAAAAAAATTTCAAAAGAATAATAGAAGCATCTATTATATATAAAATAGACAACAAATAAGGATCTACTGTAGAGCACAGCAAAAACTCTATTCAATACTCTGTAATGGTCTATATGAGAAAAATAATCTAAAACAGAGTGTGTGTATATATATATATGTATAACTGTGTATATATATATATGTATAACTGATTCACTCTGCTGTATACCTGGAAAGTAATACAAACTTATAAATAAACTACATTCCAATAAAAAAAAATTTTTTTTTAAAAAGGATCATTTTGGGGCAACATTAAAATGGACTTTCCCTGCAGTCCAGTGGTTAAGACTTTGTCTTCCAAGGTAGGGGGTGAAGGTTCAATCCCTGGTGGAGGAGCTAATATCCCACATATCTTGTCTCCATAAAACCAAAAAATAAAACAGAAGCAACACTGTAACAAATTCAATAAAGACTTTAAAAATGGTTCACATCAAAAAAAAATTAATAAATAAATATATAAAATTAGTGTAAACAGAAACATTTCAAGAGAAGGCTGTGTGGAGGCTGGGTTTTAATTTGTTGTTTTTTTAAAAAATGTAACCTAACAATTTATTCACTTGTTCTTCCCAGGTGGCTCTGCAGTAAAAAAAAAAAAAAACCTGCCTGCAATTCAGGAGACCCGGTTTGATCACTGGGTCCAGAAGATCCCCTGGAGAAAGAAAGAGCAAACCACTCCAGTATTTTTGCCTGGGAAGTCCCATGGAAGAGAGCATGGCAGGTTACAGTCCAGGTTAGCGACTAAACAACAACAAAGGTTTATTCATTATATTTTGTAAAATTTAGTTATAGATTTTACTAGTTGGGACTTGCAAATCTAAGAAATCTGATTTGAACTTTTTAGTTTAGGGGGGAAAAGGAATTTATTATTTTTGAACTAATACTGGAGATGTCTCAGGTGATCAAGAAGGGTGGAGGGCAGAGTTCTATAATAATTGGCCCAGTTTTTATTAAGTGACCATCCCTGAATCAGAGGCTGAGTACATGGACCTATTTTATTGGACCTATTTTATAACAATGGCAGTTCCTAGAGACCCACAAGTTTGAAATAAAGAAAGTAAGAGTTTACGAAAGGAGAGAGAAAACTGTAAAGCCCTGCCACTCGATTGTATAAAATCTTAGTTCTTTAACACAGAAGAAAGATTTCTCTCTGAGCATTATTCAATATCACATAAAGATGGCTGGGCAGCCACCTCCTTGCTTCTATTTCAGGTATAAACATAGATTATAAAAATCAACGGAACAAAATGTACCATAGGGAGAAAAGGGAACACCTCTAGGTATGGCTGATAATCCTGAGTACAGAGAAGTCTCAGGTGCAAACTTCTCAGAGACCACCAGAAATAAAGGCTTTGATGTGATCTATTTTATGAGATGACATTAAAAACAAAAGATACTCACATCTCCTTGAAGTTTTCCAGTTCCATAACCAGGCTATGAAAAATGTAAGTTTCACACTGGCCTCTTCACTGCATCTGTGAACAAGTTAAAATTTTATTTAACATCCATTTCACCTGGTCAAATCTGAAGACAACCACCCTGAATCCTAATGTTTCACCATTCCCAGACTGCGATCTCATATAACTAAGACACTCAGTAGGAAAGATTGATTACTCGGGGTCTTCAGAACCCTCCCCCAACCCAGAAAACTCTATGCCTACTGATGTTCACTTTTATACAGTAAGATGGCCATTAAAGGTATACGTATTAGAGAACAGCAGGCTTTGCTCTGATGAGTATCAGCACACAGTACTGGAACATTCATGGTCATTACTAGTACTCCCGTGAATTTTTCTGAGATAATTAACGGGCTGGAGGCTCAGCACACAGCACCACACACAACTCTCAGATTATTCCCTGACCCCCTTAAGGAATGCTGCCAGATTTAGCAGATAAACGTACAAGACATCCAGTTCAAGCTGAATTTCAGATAAATGAGCAATTTTTTCAGTAGAATTATGTGCCATACAATAGTTGGGATTTACTTCTACTGAAAAATTAACTATTATCTGAGATTCAACTCTAGCTGGGTATCTTGTGTTTTATTTGGCAATCCAATGCTCCAAGTTCCCTTTGGTAATACCTTCAGTCCATTTCCTGAAAGGTTTGAAGAATGAAATTTCAACCAGCTTTTTGCCCAAACCCTAACACTTTTTTACTTCCTCAATTTTGTGGTCACCAAACTCTTAATTCAGAGAATACCCAAGGTATGAGAGAAAAGAGGGAAAGCAATAAATAAATAATAAATAATTTCTTTCCCCTGGTATAAATCTACCCCCAAAATAAAGCACTTGGAGTGCTGATGATTACTCCTTGAGTAAGCCCTATTTTAGACACAGTTTATAGGATGGTAGAAATCTCCTATGGAAGCTATTGTTACTTCCTACAATACTGACAAGGCACGCTGACAACACCAGATGCATTCTTGCCAGGATGCATGAGCCCCAGTACAGAGAAATGCTACTGCCCCAGCAGTTCCCTGTCCATATATCATAAGCATGTGCACATTCTTACAATGGGCCTGCCACAAAGGACGGAGGAGGCCATACATCACCTCTCAACACCTAGAATTTATATTTAAAGCTACCCTTGCAATGTCAGGTCTGGGAGGTCCTTGTATTAAACACAAATCATAAAATACTTGAAGAATGAACCCAAAAACCATAACTCTGCCTTCAACCCAATGCCTCTACTGTCACTTCTACTTGAGAATTTTTAGTGGTTATTGTTGAAGTCAGGGTACATATAGGAAGGTAAGGGGGCTACATTTAACCAAGAAAACAATATAATTGTAGAACAGGGGGACAAAAGCTTTTCACCAAAGACCTTAGCAAATAAAGTTTAAAAACAACCCCTCAGGTCACATTCACTAAGTGGCCACAAATCTGATTGCTGAAGCTGCAGCATGTGACTCTGTAGGCTGACAATGAAAAGAATGAATTAGGATTTATCCTGCTTTACGGCAGTACTTCCTGTATTTCGGGGTAATCAAACAGTTAATGAGGGAAATTCCTTCTTTATGGGAAAACTCTCCATTAGTAAATGAAGAAGCTATGATAAAACTAGTCCATCACATTTTGCAAGCTCTTCAATGAAATAATGATCTAGACAACAGTCATCAAGGAACCAGAACTTGATAATGGGAGGACGAGGCTGCCACACCTGCCCCCACACATCCATCTGAGCATCACTTCAAGGGAGACAACCAGAACTTCTAGCTTCATGACATGAAACAACAGGAAGTACAGAATACCCACCACGCAGCAAAAAGTCTTGCCTGCAAACTGAACCTGAATCTAACTGAACCCCCAGATCATTATATCATCCTCTCTGCTTTTGTGTATGTTTGAAATTTCTCATTTAAAAACCAGACCTGACATTGCAAGGGTAGCTTTAAATATAAATTCTAGGTGTTGAGAGGTGATGTATGGCCTCCTCCGTCCTTTGTGGCAGGATGTTCTTGGAAACCTTTGCTTCAACCTTTGCTTCAAATCCTTCTAATATGCATTAGTTCCCTTTCCAGCCTAAATATATTCACCATCCAGAATAGCTGAGTTTTCCTTTGATGACTGAGGTCATCATTTCAGGCTTAATACAACAGACTTCAAGTACAAGTTTCCATAGTGACTGAATGTTCTTGGAAACCCTTGCTTCAACCTTTGCTTCAAATCCTTCTAATATGCATTAGTTCCCTTTCCAGCCTAAATATATTCACCATCCAGAATAGCTGAGTTTTCCTTTGATGACTGAGGTCATCAATTCAGGCTTAATACAACAGACTTCAAGTACAAGTTTCCATAGTGACTGATTTAAATCATGTAAAGGAGATGGCACTTTATATTAATCCAAGAATATTTATTCATTGATCATAAATAGTTTGCAGGATCTTTTCACATACTAAGTATTGCTACCATCTTAGTTTGCAGGATCTTTTCACATACATACATATTGCTACCATCTATTTTCTTGATGTCTGACCTTTTTTCTCACGAAAATTTTAAAAATATTCTAAACCACAGTGAGTGGAGGTGAGAACTATGGCTGTTAAAACATACTGGTTCATTGGAGGTTTACTTTATATTAAAAAGAAAAAATCTTATGGCAAAGGATGGGGAGGCTTGGGCAAGGCAATATTCTGTAAAGATGCTGCTACCCACTCTTCCCCTTCTGCATACCAGACTCTTGACTAAAAATTACAATCAACTGTATATAATAAAAGTTGTCTGCAAGTGAGGTTAACTGGTTAACTGGTAACTTCATGAAGACAACTAGCACATTGAGAATGACTGAACTTTGTGTACATGCTCAGTTACTTCAGCTGTGTCTGACTCTTTGTGACCCCATGGACTATAGCCCACCAGGCTCCTCTGTCCATGGGAGTCTCCAGGTAAGAATACTGGAGTACGTTGCCATTTCCTTCTCCAGACCCAGGGATTGAACCCAGGGTTCCTACATTGCAGGTAGTCTCTTGCATTGCAAGAGGATTCTTTACCCACTGAGCCACCAGGGAGGCCCTGACTGGACTTTATTCACACATAAATATAAAGGAAAGTGAGTAGGGTCTAAAAGAAACACCTTGTAGTTCCTTTATGGAAAAAACTGCTGGAAACTCTTAGCCATTGAGGGGAGGGAACTGCGCCTCTGATACAATCTCACTTGTTCTTTTTCCTCCATTCTTGCCGTCCTCTTCTTACTCCACCCTGGTCCACAATGGCATAACTGCATTTGTCATCAATGTCCTTTGGTTAAACTTCTCTTAATGCACTTCAGCGTTCACTTCATGTGTCCTGACTATCAATCATTTTGCTGAGGATACTGTGATTCCTGCCAGTAGCCTCTCGAACATGCTGGCTGCTGACCTTTTGTATTAACCACTGACATACACTGTTTGTCTCTCAGTTTATGATGTGTTGTGACTTACTGCCTGTCTACTCTCTGAGCTCTTGATAGGCTATTCTGTATTTTTTGTCCGACTACAGCAAAGGAAACAGAACAGTTTGTTTGTTTTTATTTTTGGTTTTATATTTGTGGGAAGGGCAACTTTCTGACTGCTGAAAACTGACTTTTTTCTTCCTTAACCTATTTCTGTTCCAGTGCCACTGGTCTTGAATATACCCATCTCGCCTCTGGCTTCCCCTGTTGGGGACTGTATGTTTCTCATCATGCCATGCCCAGTACAGAATAGACTCCAACCTCTCTGAGGATGGCTTTGCTTTTTTTCAAACCCTACAAATTACTGAAACTTTGCTTATGGGTAGAAGTAGACATCAAGGCTCTAAGGGGAAAAAAAAAGGAAATTCTATAAAACCCAGAAGTGAGTTTAATAGGAAAGAATCCCTCTCTCTGTGATCCTTGCCCTTTTCTGATAAGAATGAAATGAAGATCTCTTGCCTCTTTCTTCCTTAAATACTCTTTTTCTCCCCCTTTCAACTCTATTTCCTAGACACAATAAAGCTTGAAGATTAAGACCACCAAGCATCTGTGGCTCAAGAGGTACAATAAGTAAAGACTCAAGTTAAAGGCTTGTGAAAAAATGCCATTGCCTAAAAAGGATATGGTAAATTCAGAGGGAAGAGATGTAAGTGCTAATGGATGCCTCCAGAGGAATGAGGGCAAAGAGCAAGAGTCCAGGAGAAAAACCCAAGACTTCACAAGAAAGTAATTATGTTGCAGATAGAATAGGACCAGAATCTATTTTAAAAAAATGAAAAAGCCAGGGAACAAGAAAAATGGGTCTAAAACCAGGGACAATCAACAGCTGACTGAATGTATTAAGAAAAAGGTGAGAATGGGGAGGTTGGACAAGTGATGGAAAATCACCCAAATACAAACCTGAAATATGGTCCTTCTCCTTAATGATCCTTGTCTCCAGCCAGAAGAAGAAAGGACATTCAGAAGAAATTGACAGACCACTCTCTTCCAGATGACAAAAGGGAGGCTAAACATAGAAACAGCTCCACTTTGGACTGAAGAGTAGAAGCAAGGTGAGTGAACCAAGATTCAAAACTGAAGGGGACAGAAGCAAGGGAAGAGGCTGTGGCAGGAAGCGGAGATAAATCTCTGCCATCACCAACACAACGAGAATGGGATTCAATGTTCTGAACTTGGGTGGGGTGAACTGAAAAAAGGCAGCTCTCTCTGTGGAGGCCCCTTGGCTTTCTCACTCCCACAGTCTTCAGTTCTGCACCCAAGCTTTCAAGATGGGTGGGTGGAGTAGAGGTTAAGGAGATACCACTGAGGTGGAGGGAAATAGAGTAGGAGCAAGGTAGCTGGCAGCCCAGAGAGATCAATTTTGAAGGAAAAAAATTCTCTCTCCTGCATGTCTTAAGAGAAAGAATCTAAGGTCACTCAATGCAGCAATCTGTTTAAATCCAGACTTATAGTCAACAATCCTTTAATAACTAGTTACTGATCACCTACCACATTCAGCACACCAGTAGTCAAAACATGAAAAGAATCAAAAGAAAATAACCAAGAAGGTGGTCTAGAAGAAGAATTAATTTCCAAGATGGAATATTAGTAGCCTTGGGTTATAAACAATCTTGGACTCTTTCACTTGGTCTAAATACAGATTCTATGCATCCATGCATCTAGCCAAGTATCCAACAAACAAGCACGCCGAACACCCACTATATGCCAAGATCTGTACCAGATGGTGGGAACAGAAAGATGTTAGACATGATGCCTAACACGAATAGCTCTGCCCAGTAGGGAATGAGGGGAAAAATGTTTAATCCAACATTACAGTGCAGCATAAGCACAAATTAGATAGATGCCCAAGGTACTATGAGAGCTTGGGAACATCCAGAAGGTAAAAGGGGAGGGAGGCGCTCCAGTCAGAAGGAACGGCATGGGCAAAGACAAGGACAAGGCTAACTGCAAGGCAGATTCATGAGGGGCAAGTAGTTCCTGTGACTGGAGTCCTGGAAGCACGGAGAAATGGCAGACTAGATGAGAGCAGAGCTTCTTCAACTCAGCACTACATACATTCTGTTCATCTCTTTGTTGTGGAAGCTGTCTGGTGCATTGTAGACTGTTTAATAGTATCTCTGGCCTCTACCCACTAGATGCCAGTACACACACACACACACACACACACACACACATCCATGGTGACCATCAAAAATGTCGATAGGCATTGTCAAATGTCCTCTGTGAGGTAAAACTAACAAATTTTGATCCTGGTTGAAAATACCTAAATTACAGAGGTAGAAATGGGTAATTTACGAATGGTTTTACATGGAATTTGGATATTTTCTTCTAAGCAGTGGAAATCGTGGAAGGAACTGATATGATCCTGAGACCTATCACTTTTGTTTGGAGGATCTGCAGAGGGACAAAGCTGGAGTAAGAAGCCCAATCAGGGGAAGTCCACTGCAAGAGTCCAAGCAAGGGGAGGGGATGCCAGCCTGACCAGGGTCAGCGGCATTAGAGCAGAGAGAGGAGAGCAGAAGACAGGAAAGAGCTGGTAAAATGATGTCATGTTCTCCTCCCTGCCTTCTCAGTCAAAATAATAACCAAAAAGCTAACAAAGTAAATCTTAAAATGATTAGAATTGGTAAATAGATTTACAATGTGGTGATAGAAAAATGAATACTTCATGAAGCTTTCCTGAGAACGCATTACTGCTTTTTTGAAAATCATTTCACATTAAAATTAATACATTCATTTATTTAATAACAACACTATTAACTTCTGGGCTACTAGAAAATGAAAGAAACTATGTGTAAACACATGTAGGGTTACGTGTATAAAATGAAACCAGGAGACTTGCTGGGTCGGCAGCCAGTGAAACTTCAAGAGACCTCAACCCTCTCTCACCACTGCTTCAGAAGCTTACCTCATTCCAAGAACAAGAAAAAAAAAAAAAAAACTTCAGGGGAACAGCCCTGCCTTTTTCAAGGAGGTGCTCTTTCCTGCACATATGCAAGCACACACTGTTCATGAACTTATATAGCACCAATTACCCAGTGATCTCAAAGTGTCAAGGCATTTCTGAAGGCAATTAATTGTTTCCTCTGAGAGTATCTTCAAGTGGGAAAATTAAAAATGCTTTTTTTAGAGATGACTGTCAGCAACACACAGGTATACCACTTACCATTACCTCCATGCCCACTGAGAGCTGCAAAAGCAAGGCGGAACAAGAGTAGTTCATGCCGACGACGAGTTATCCCACACACTGGGCTGTCCAATCATACAGCAACCTGGTGGTCCTCCGAAGGCCATTTTCAGCCTTCTCCCAGCACCAAACCCGTGACTTACATCCACTGTCTCCTCCGTAACAGCTCTGCACAACCAAGACACAGGCCCTGTGTCTGCAGAGGCCATCATACAAACCGGAATCAGAGTAAAACCACAGACAGTAGGTGGACCAGCCTTGAGTATCATTTAGGGAGGGGAAGCACTGAATTGGCTAAATTAACATTTTTCTCCTTCGAAGTCTTTTTTATTCCCTTACCTCTTCTATTTCATTTTCAGCATTCAGGTAATTGACATTAACCAGTCTCTCTGGAGACCGCTGGTCTTTCCAAGGAGACTGTTACAGGAAAGCTTATTCCACCCAAACTTCCTATTACTGAAACACCTCAGGAGACATAACATTTATAAACTTCCTGTCACCAATGTGCTGTTTAGAAGCCATTCATTTTAACTTAATTTGCGGGCCTGAAAATCTCAAGCTCACTCGCTATATAAAAAGTGACTTTTTTAGCGATTGCCCATTATCATTTTGCCTCCTGCCACTGGTACAAAGTTAAAGAGCACACAGAGCTGGAAATGTTTTGTTTGTAGTTAAACAACTAACTGCAAGACAGTTCTTACCCAGAAGGCAACCTTTTTCCCTCTTAAAGTCTAATCATAATACCAGTGTAGCAAGTTACTCCTTCTCTTGAGATGCTGAGACTGGTGATACACTACTTTAAGGTCAATGAATATGTGTGTGTGTGCACGCACACGTGCGCTCAGTCGATCAGCAGTGTCTGACTCTTTTCGACCCCATAGACTGTAGCCCACCAGGGTCCTCTGTCCATGGAATTTTCCAGGCAAGAATAGTGGAGCAGTTTGCCATTTCTTATTCCAGGGGATCTTCCCGACCCAGGGATCAAACCCAAGTCTTGTGTCTCCTGCACTGGCAGGTCAATTCTTTACCACTGAGCCACCTGGGAAGCCCAAGATCAATGAGTACTTCAGGCAAATCTTTCAAAAATGTAGCTTAAGCTTCACTTTCTCTGCCATCTCCTCTTCATTTGTTTCCTTTAACATCTATCTAAATTGCTATTATTTATGTGGAGAAGGCAATGGCACCCCACTCCAGTACTCTTGCCTGGAAAATCCCATGGATGGAGGAGGCTGGTAGGCTGCAGTCCATGGGGTCACTAAGAGTTGGACACAACTGAGTTACTTCACTTTCACTTTTCACTTTGATGCCTTGGAGAAGGAAATGGCAACCCACTCCAGTGTTCTTGCCTGGAGAATCCCAGGGACAGGGGAGCCTGGTGGGCTGCCATCTATGTGGTCACACAGAGTTGGACATGACTGAAGTGACCTAGCAGCAGCAGCAACAGCATGTGCAGAAAACCAAAATGTTTACCTCAGAAAATTCTAATTGCTTATATAATAAAGTACCAATTTATGATATAGTAATGAATAAGCTAATCACATGACTCACATGTCCCTCCTCTAGTGAAAGTGAAAATCGCTCAGTTGTGTCCGACCCTTTGTGACCCTACTGACTATACAGTCCGTGGAATTCTCCAGGCCAGAATACTGGAGTGGGTAGCAGTTCCCACCTTCAGGGGATCTTTCCAACCCAGGGATCGAACCCAGGTCTGCCACACTGCAGGCAGATTCTTTACTGTCTGAACCACCAGGGAAGCCCAAGAATACTGGAGTGAGTAGCCTATCCTGTCTCCATAGCACCTTCCCAACCCAGGAATCAAACCGGGGTCTCCTGCATTGCAGGCGTATTCTTTACCAGCTTAGCTACCAGGGAAGAGATCACCAATTTACAACCAAATGCTATCAATACCATTAAGATCCTTAATGGTATACAACCTAGATTCCTGAAAAATAATAATCTGGACAACCTTGGCACAGCTCATATCTGACCTGGGGTCACTGATATCCACCTAGAACCAGAAGTGACAAATAATGCAGTGGGTAGTTTGGGGGTAAGAATTCAAGTCATTATCCACTGAACTGCATGCATGAGTTAGGATCTTATATTTGGGATAAGAAACAATATTCTTTTCCAGTAACTTTGAACCCCTGAACCAATATTCTTAAGCCAGTCAAATAGAACCACATTATTTGGTTATTTATGTGGTATTCATTCAACAGCTCCCATGAAACTATTTTTGGTAGGATCACCAATGCCCTCATTTTTGCTAAATCCATTCACTGGACACTTTTAAATCCTCACCTTAACTGACTTTTATCTTTGCTTTTATCCTTTCTTGTCAGGCTACTTTTGGGGAAACTTCCTCAACTTTTCTCCCAATTACACGGGAGAGAATGTTCTATTTGAGCAATTTTATTTTTCTGTGGTATCTTTGTCTGGTTTTGTCACAGGATGATGCTGGCCTCATAGAATGAGTTTGAAAGTGTTCCTTCCTCTGCAATTTTTTGGGGTAGTTTCAGAAGGATAGGTGTTAACTTTTCTCTAAATAGAATGTTTGATAGAATTCGCCTGTGAAGCCTTCTGGTTCCAGAGTCTTGTTTGTTAGGAGTTTTTTAATCACAGTTTCAATTTCGGTACTTGTGATTGGTCTGCTCACATTTTCAATTTCTTCCTGGTTCAGTCTTGGGAGATTGTATTTTTCACTTTCCAAACTTCTTCTTATCCTTCTATGGAGACAATAACATGCCCTATCTTGTCAAATCTGAGGACAATAGAGTTGTTTTTAAATTATTTTTGTTTCCCTGAATTCTCCGTTTCTTCAGGGGTCAGTTTTTTGTGATTATCTTTTGCATTCTCTTCCAAGCTGTGAAAGTTCTGAAATACAAGACTAACTAGGAGCAGAATTTGTCCACTCAAAGGCTTCTGTTTAAAGGGACAGGGTGAGGAAGTAAGAGCCAGCTTTATTTATGGGCCACTGAAGGACAGAATGTGAAGGGCTTGACTCCAGGGTGATAACACCCACACTAACAGCCAAGTTTTCCCAGAGTGAATGTTCAATTTCTTGAGAAAAGAACACTCTGGTTTGTTTTGTTGCTGTTGTTGTATTTGCCTAAAGGAAAATGTTTGGTTTCTACACTTTCTTAAGGAGAAAGTAGACTATGTGTTCTTATACAAACAAGTCTTTAAATATAAACCTTTAATATTCCACTTTTTGGAAACTCATTCCCATTCAGTTATCTACCCTCTTTGAGCTTCAAGTATATATTCTTTTTTCTTCTGGATTTATTGAAATATAACGGACAGACAGCACTGTTTAAGTGCCAAGTGTGCAGCATAATGTGATTTAGATCCATCATAAAATGATTATCACCTTAAGTTTAGTGAACATCTATTGTTTCCTATAATAGATACGAAATTAAATTTTTTTTGTGATGAGAATTCACGATTTACTCTAACTTTCATATATAACATAGAGCAGTGTCAATTATATTGATTATGTTGTACATTACTTCCCTAGTGAAGTGAAAGTGAAGTCGCTCAGTTGTGTCCAACTCTTTGCGACCCCGTGGACTGTAGCCCACCAGGCTCCTCTGTCCATGGGATTCTCCAGGCAAGAGTACTGGAGTGGGTTGCCATTTCCTTCTCCAGGGGATCTTCCCAACCCAGAGATCGAACCCAGGTCTCCCGTATTGCAGGCAGACGCTTTAACCTCTGAGCAACTAGGGAAGCCTATATAAGTAAGTACTACTTCCCTAGTACTTACTTACAACTGGAAGTTTGTACTTTTTGTCTTCATCCAATTTCACTTCCCCCACCCTGGCCTCTGGTAACCACAAATCTGACTCCTTTTTCTGTGGAGTTTGTTTTTGTTTGTTTTTGAAGTATAACTCACCTATAACACTATGTAAGTTTCTGCTACACAGCACAGTGATTCGGCACTTCTATACGTTTAAAAATGATCGCCAGCATAAGTCTAATCACAGTATGTCACGATTCAGAGATATTGTGTTGTTATTGACTACATTCCCCACACAAACATTTCACACCTGTGCATCATCTATTTTGCAGCTGGAAGTCTGAACTGCTTCATCTCTCTCACCTATTTCTTTCCTCCTCTATGCTGTTCCCCTTTAGCAACCACTTGTTTGGTTTCTGTACCTATAATTCTGTCTTTGTTTTGTTAATTCACTTGTTTTGTTTTTTATTTATCTGTTTATTTTTGGCCACACCACGTGGCTTATGGGATCTTGGTTCCCTGACCAGGGAGCTAACCCAGGGCCCTCAGCAGTGGAAGCACAGAGTCCTAACCACTGGACTGCCAGGGAATCACCCTTGTTTTGCTTTTTGGATTCCATATATACATTAAAGTATATAGTCTCTGTCTTTCTCTGCCTTGTTTCACTTAGTGTAACACCTCCTAGGTTCATCCACATTGTGGGAAATGGCAAGATTTCACTCTGATGGCTAATATCACATTATCTTTATCTGTTTCTCTATTGATAGACATTCGGGTGACTTCCATTTCTTGGCTATCGCAAATCATGCTGCAATGAATCTAGAGGGGAATATATCCTTTCTAATTAGTGCTTTTGCTTTCTTCAGATAAATACCCAGGATTGGAATTGCTGGATCATATGGTGGTTCTATTTTCAGTTTTTTGAGGACTCTTCACACTGTTTTCCACAGTGGCTGCACCAATTTATGTTCCCACCAACAGCACACAAAGGACTCCCTTTTCTCTGCATCCTCATCAACACTTGTTATTTGTTGTCTTTTTGATAACAGCCATTTTAACACCTGTGAGGTAATATCTCATTGTGGTTCTGATTTGCATTTCCATGATGATTAATGATGATGAGCATCTTTTCATGTGCCTGCTGGCCATCTGTATGTCTTCTTTGGAAAACTGTATATTCTGATCCTCTGGGCATTTTTTAATTGGGTTAGATTCTTCTTGGAATATTCTAAACAGGCTACTCCTTCCTCAGCTACAACCTCCTCTGCAAATATTATGGCTAGAAGTTTTCTCCCAATCTACAATTTACTTTCCAGAACTGGAAAAAGCTCCTCTGTCACTGCTCTATATGTAAACTGAGAACTCAGCATTTTCTCTCCTATCTTTGTTAATTCAACGTGAAACTTGAAATCCACTTAATTATTACCAAGTTTCTTGTAATGATTCCAGCAGAGGCCATCAGCTGACATATCTTTAATTATTTTTGAGAAATCATACAAGTGTGATAGTCTTTCTGAATCTTTGTATATTAGATAATGTTTTGTTTTGGTTTGGTTTGGTTGCTTTCACACATTAAGAACTTGGATGAATACTTTGTTCAAAACTTTTTCCCTCATAATTTTTTGGGAGGCTTTAAAAACTTTATTTATCTATTTTGGCAGTGCTGGGTCTTCATTGCTACACACAGGCTTTCTCTAGTTGTGGGGTGTGGGCTTCTCATTGTGGTGATTTCTCTTATTGAGGAGCTTGGACTCTAGAGCGCAGATTCAGTAGTTTCAGTACACAGGTTGTTGCCCCTTGGCACGTGGGATCTTAATTCCCTGACCAAGGATTGAACACACTCCCTTCATTGGCAGGCAGATTCTTAATAAATGGACCACCAGGGACATCCCCCTCATAATGTTATTATCTAGTGCTTTATATTATAGAGGTTACTCTATCACTGGTATTTAATATGGTAGAGATGAAGTCTGAATTCTGCTTGATTTCTGTTCCTCTGCAGAAACTTTGTGAATTCGGGATTTCATAGCAATGGTTTTGTCTATAAAGTTGAACTATTTTTGCCAGGACATGCCTGAAAGCAAGTCTTACCCTGTTTATTTTCTGTGGGAATTACTGAGTACTATCAAATGCTGACTCAGTCTTTCTTCCATTTGGGAACGTTTTCTTCTTTATATCTTTTATTATTACTTTGATACCATTTGTGCTGACTTTATCTTCAGAAACTCCCTACACTCATGGTTTCATTATCTTATCTCTGCATTCCATATGGATCAACTTCACTATTACCATGTTCCTCTCATTACTTTTGCATTCTAAAGGAGCCTCTCAACTTCATCTTCATGGTAACTGACATAGTGTTTTCTGTCTCAATAATGTCCTTTCTTCCTTCCAAAGAAGATTTCAGAAATATGTTTTAGTTTCCTTTAACAGGTCATTTCTCAAAGTATGCATTCTATATGTCTTCTCAAGACAACAGTCCCTTTTTTAGAAGTTGCAGAAACTGTCCAAAGTTTCCATGTTGATTTTATTTGTTTGCTTGGTCACCCTTTACAGAAGAGTTTTATCCAGTTCCTCTCTTCAGATGGATAAGTTGAAAATATTGCTCTTGATCCCCTACTTTCTTCTCACCCCCAAATAAATACACCCTTGATTACAAGCATTCCCTGTCATCTAGATGCCAGTAGAATCCCCCTCTCAGACTCTAAAGCAGGGAAAAAAAAGTGATTATTTATACATACAACAGTCATATCCTTATGACAAAAGAGGATTTGTATTTCATTGTCCACAAAAGCCATCAGAATATCTGCTCTCCTACATGCTCTTCTGTAATGTACCCTTACCTCTCCTCCATCAAGAGGTGGTACCTAACACCATCCCCTGAATGTGGGCTGGCCTCAGTGATTCACATACTATCAGAGCGCAACAACACTGACTGCTTCGTGATTTCTGAAAGTAGATCATGTTATAATAGGCCACGTATCTTCCATCTGCTTGATCTCCAAATTCTCCCACTTAGAACCCAGCTGCTGTGCTTAGAGAAGTCCAAGCCGCACAGGCCATATGTAACTGCTAAGACTGACATTTCCAGCTGATTGCAGCCTTCAAGTTATCCTCACCCGGGTGCCAGAAGTATGAGTGAAAAAACTTCTAGATGATTCCAGCCCCAAGCCATCTGGAGGTCCCATACATTGTGGAGATGAGACCAACCATCCAAGTTACTGACTCACTGAATCCATGAGCATCATTCAACGGTTGTTGCTTTCAGCACTTATGTTACAGAGTGGTTTGTTACACAACAATAACTAAAGTTTCCAACTAAATTTCTTCTATGACTCAGCCATTTACCCGCTATAATTCTGACAGGCTAAGGAACGAATTCTGGCTCCTGCTGTTTGGGGTACTACGATTAGGCTTATTTACTTATGGATATATTTCACTTGAATTGGGGAAAGAGTTGAAAGAAGGCTAGCAGTTCTTGCTTTGATGTCATTTCTTATCTCCATTTCTTTCTATGGCTGACTGCACATCCCAGATATAATGTTCCCTTGTTTGTCTGCTCCAAACGTCAGTCTTTTGCACAACTGAGGAGAAGGCAGAAAGGTCATGCCTGCCTCATGAAGGAATTTCCATGTGTGACTCTGAGGATTATTCCCATGGCTTTCTCACTAGTAGAGACCTCAGGGGGTACACAATGGCATCAGGGGCGTCTCTTCCTGCCTTTGCCCTCTTCGGCCCTGCTCACATGTTTAGAAGTTCCATAATGCCACCTCCTCTACAGCTGTCTCATTCCCACCCCAGCTTCTCTGTGCCACTGAAAACAGCCCCCCAAAACTGACAAACTATGGCTTTAAAGATGAGATAGAGAGTTTTCTTAAGGCAAGAAATCTCTACATAGTGAGAAAATTATTTCCAATATTTAAAAGTTTTAAGGCCCCTGACTGAATAGGGTGTTTCCCCAATAAGCACATAAATTTTGTCATTTTAGATCACCTGCAGAGTAAACACAGCTTAGCATTCTGTCTTGGACATGGAAGCAGTCCAAACACAAAATGCCAAACGGGTGTCACAGGACGATATAATTCACTCTCAATAAACCATTGTGTCTCTACTATTCATAAATATATTATGCCTTCTGTGAACCTTTATTATTTTCCATCCAGACCCTATCTTGGGAATGACTTGTTTCAAAAGTTTATGACTCACTGTGTAAACTAATTTTTTTTTTTTCCTTCTATTTGTCCTAAATTTCTCTTCGTTCAGGCTTCAAAGAGTTCTCCCCGCCCAGTGCTGTGCTTTGGAATTTGGTGAACTCAGACATTTTGATGCCCTTCATGGCTTTGTCGACTTTGATCATCTCCCCATGCAGCCTTCATCTCTGTGGGCTCAAAGTCTTAATCTTCTTAGTTTGACCTCATGTTTCAGCCCACATATTCCCTTAATTCTTTCATCTGCCCTTCACTGGCCCTTCTAAGAATCATATTTCTTTGTTAAGGGGTACTAACCACAGACACTATTTCAAGAGCAGGTGTTCCCAGCCTTATCTTTAACTCTCTCTAGTGGACTATTCAATCAAGCAGGCTTATATGTTTCCAGGAGGTGGGGGCAAACAGGAAGGTAGAAATATTTCAAAGTCAATATCAGAGCACAGTTTGGAAATGTTTTGTCGCCAGAATGATGCAAAGGGAAATTACTCCCTGGGCTCCTTTGGTATCTATTCAAACTTGAATGGCCTGATTTCCAAAGCATGTGGGAGCTACAGCAGTAAGCACTGTAGGAAAAACAAAGAGCCTATTTTTATACAGAATGTTCTGGGGTGTGTGTAGGGGGGAGACACAAAACCAGAAAAACAACTCCACATTTTGTACATGGGGAAAAATTAAAAATAGGATGGCAGCTTCGTTTTGATATTTTGGTTCTTGGAAGCTGTTGTTTTTGTAGAAATGGAGAAAAAATAAACAAATGGAACAGAAGGTGTTATACACAGGAGGAATATAAACACAGACTCATAGTATGTTAGTGCTGTGAAGAGAACTCCGAGGTTCCAACACAACAGGGGCTTCCAGAAACCAGGCTTTGGATCAGAGATGGGCTGCCGCTGTGAGATCCACACAGAGGGGCTTGTTACAAAAGCCCATGGGGACCATATTCCTAAAAATACTGATTCAACAAATCAAGGGTAAGGTCTGGGGAGTCTGTATTTCTTTTAATTCCTTAGAATGATTTGATAATCAGGTACATTTATGAAACACTAATCTAAGGCCAGTGGTTTCCTACCTTTAATCCTTTGCATTTTCATAGCATTTTGTTCTGGCAGAACTCTTCTCTTATTGAAATCCCACCTGGAACCTAAACACATGAAAGCTTTAAGAGCATGTGCCCTGATGGGACTGGGGTGACCAGGCTGAGACCTCCTTTACAACTGTACCCACTTGCTCTTTAAGTGACCCTTCAGTATCAACAGGGAGTTCAAAAGGTGACTCAGACACAGCTTGAAGGCAACTGCTCTGGTCTCCTTTCTTGATCACATGGATGGGGGGCTAAAGCCCAGGGAGGTGGTGCCCACCAAGTTCACAGAGTAAACTAGACAGCAGGTCAACAGGAATAAAGTCCCAGATTGTGTGCATAGCCCTTCCCTGGCATCCAACAGCAGCCACCAAGGGAACTGGCTGGGCACAAGGTCCACGTCAGCTCCCTCCTCAGCACCAGACCAGGGCTCCCTGGTGGCTCCAGGTTGCTCTCCCTTCAGAAGGTTGGGCCAGCCCCTCACCCCACGGCTGTCCTCAGGGAGCCCAAGGGGGATGCATACACTCATCCTCCAAAGGAAGGCTACCTCAGTGACAATTCCAGGCCTTTCCCTAGGCTTCCCATTTTCATTACAATTGCAAACAAGGGCAATGTCAAAGAATGTTCAAATTACCATGCAACTGCACTCATTTCACATGCTAACAAGTTAATGCTCAAAATCCTTCAAGGTGGGCTTCAACAGTATATGAACCGAGAACTTCCAGATATACAAGCTGGGTTTAGAAAAGGCAGAGGAACCAAAGATCAAACTGCCAACATCTGTTGGATCATAGAAAAAACAAGGGAATTCCAGAAAAACATATACTTCTGCATCGTGGACTATGCTAAAGCCTTTGACTGTGTAGATCACAACAAACTGTGGAAAATTCTGAAAGAGATGGGAATACCAGACCACCTTGCCTGACTCCTGGAAAACCTGCATGCAGGTCAAGAAGCAAGAGAACTGACGTGGAACAAGACTGGTTCAAAACTGGGAAAAGAGTACATCAAGGCTGTATTTTGTCACCCTGCTTACTTAACTTCTATGCAGAGTGCATGATGCAAAATGCCAGGACGGATGCATCACAAGCTGGAATCAAGCCGGGAGAAATATCAACAGCCTCAGATACCCAGACGACACCCACGGCAGGTGCGTGCATGCCAAGCCGCTTCCGTCATGCCTAACTCTTTGCAACCCTTTGGACTGTAGCCCACCAGGCTCCTCTGTTCAGGGAGTTCTCAGGCTTAAGAATACTTGAGTGAGTTGCCATGGAATCTTCCCGTTGGTTCCAGGGATGGAACCAACGTCCCTATGTCTCCTGCAATGGCAGGCAGATTCTTTACCTCTAGCACTACCTGGGAAGACCACCCATAGCTGGAGCTCCTGCTAAACCAGGAAGAGAGCAAAGCCACACCCTGACTCCCTGCTACGTAGTACCTTCTGTAAGCCACCCAGTGCCCTTTGATCAACTACCATCAGTTCTCTTTTTTAACAGAATATTTGCACGTCCAATGAATATGTATGATACATATGTGGACATAGGACTGCCTCAATCTGAGCTGCTAAATTTGCTACAGTTACTGGTTCTAGAATAGTGTCATCATGCTCTGATCAAGAAAACCTCATGTGCAAAATTAGAAGCCACCATCACAACTTCAGGGTCCTGCATTATGCTACCTTTCCTACTATCAAGAAGTCATTTTCTGCTAAGTCAGCAAGCCTGAGAGACAGAGTTTGGCACCAGAGCCATCCCCCATTTGCTATAATCCACATTGATCAAATACATGCCAAATATCCCATTTATTTCAGCTCAAATTTCAAGTCTCCTGTGATTACGTATGATATGGAACCTGGATCAAACTTGGATCACCAGCTGCAAATGAATTGGACATATTTTGTTTTAGCTTTCTGCTCTCCACAGGAAAGATACAACACATGAGAACAAAATCAGAATAGATATTCTAAACCCAACCTCCATAACTGCATTAGACTTCACTTTTCTCCAGTTTAAAACTTTTTTTTTATACAAAGAATTTGGTCCATGTTTATGTATAGTCCCAAAGTCTAAAACATTCCTACTGTAAATCAGTACTTAATAAATATCTATTCATTTTTTTTAAAAAAGAAAATTGTGTTAGACAGACTGGCTTGAAGTGGGAGGTGGGGGGGGTGGTTCATGTTTGGGAGTTCATGTACACCCATGACAGATTCATGTCAATGTATGCCAAAATCAATACAGTACTGTAAAGTAAAATAAAGTTTAAAAAAAAAAAGTATTCATTGAAAAAAATAAAAATAAAAAATAAAAAGAATAAAAAGTA
>SJYX01008045.1:0-11292 GCA_006410675.1 Oreotragus oreotragus | reverse complement strand
CTAAGACTCTATGATCCTTTGTTATTTGCAAACCTAGTGAGTCCTTCTGAAAGGCTTCCTCACCTTTCATAGCTATTCAGTTATATCCATGCCTCAGGTGGGCCTTGCTTCTCCTTTTCAGTTAGTTTGCTTGCAGACCTGTATTTGTGGAAGAATTCCCCACGCATGACTCATTGTGGGGAATGTTGGGATTCTCAACTGGGCATGGCAAGCAGGAGAGGAAAGGAAAAGTGCAAATGGTAACTTAGAAGTAACTCTTAGATNTCCATGCCTCAGGTGGGCCTTGCTTCTCCTTTTCAGTTAGTTTGCTTGCAGACCTGTATTTGTGGAAGAATTCCCCACGCATGACTCATTGTGGGGAATGTTGGGATTCTCAACTGGGCATGGCAAGCAGGAGAGGAAAGGAAAAGTGCAAATGGTAACTTAGAAGTAACTCTTAGATGCCAGTTTCTTACCACTTACATATTGTGGGATCTTGGGTAAATCACTGGGCTTTGTGACTCTCATTTTACTCATATGTGAAAAGTGGATGATGATACAACAGTAATAATAGCCTGCCTTACAGAGCTGATTTTAAAAATAGGTTAACACCTGGTTTTCATAGTATCCTAATGTTGTGCTAGATTATTTAGATACATTGTTTTCTTTACTCCTTCCAAGGGTCCCATGATGTGTAGATTCCATTATTCTTACTTCCCAGATGAGAAAACTGAGGTTTAGAGTGTGTAAAGCCTTTTCTTAAATGTTGGAGCTAAAATGAAAATCAACAGGTCTAACTCTGTAGGCTGAGTACTTTGTAATGCCAGCCCACGGCTGTCAGAATGACATAAAATAGCACATATCATACTGAACTTATTAGAGGATCTGTTATAGAAAACCAAGGCTCAGAGGGATTTAATTAATCTGTCAAGAGTTTGAGGACAGGGGTAGGGCAGTAGGAAGGAAAATGCAAATACAGGGTGGATCTCGAGGAAAGAAAAGGCTCAGGACTGTGGCGGGTGGGAGAAGATTCTAGACCATGGTTTTTCACCTGCGCTGCACATTGGACTGCTGAAGGTCAGTTTAAACAGCACTGATGACTGGATCCCATCCCTCAAAATTCTGTTCACCCAGTCTAATAGGCAGTCTGGGCATCAGGATTCACAAAAGCACTCCAGGATATTTTAATGTGCAGCCAATGTAAGAACAACTGATTTAGGACAAGAGCTATTGGAATGTGGAGGGACTGAGGCCACTCCAGGCATAGGTAGCAAAGACCCTGTGTGTCCTGCTTTTCCTCAATCATGCCATCATCTCTGCAGGGCTTCCCTGGTGGCTCAGGTGGTAAAGAATCTGCCCACAATGTGGGAAACCTGGGTTCGATCCCTGGGTTGGGAAGATCCCCTGGAGAAGGGAAAGGCTACCCACTCCAGTATTCTGGCCTGGAGAATTCCATGGACTGTATAGTCCAAGGGGTCACAAAGAGTCGGACACGACTGAGTGACTTTCATTCATGTTCCAGGCATAACTGTGCCCTCAGCACTGACATCTAGTAGGCAGTCTCAGTGGAACGGGATGCTCTACTCAGAGAATCAATAACTTGCATACAACCCCACCAGTGCTTCCATTAGACAGATGGGGAAACAAAGGCCCAGAAATTTTCAGGAGCTAAATGTCTCTGGCTTTGTACTTTCAAGTTCTGTCTATCTGCCAAAATAATCGGGAGTCTGAGAAATAAAACCGGGGCCTTTCCTCTCTCCTTCCTCCCTCCAAATCATTGCTTTGCCTCTTACTGTTTCAGCTTTTCTGCGGCCCCTCCACCTACTGGGGGAACATCAGCCTCCCAAGAGAGAGGAGAAAAGGGCTGAAGCTTCCTGACTGAAGTGTGGGCAGGAGTCAGGACCAATTGCCATTTTTGAGAAACCCTATAACCCTGTGAATTGGGATTCTAGCTTGGTCTCAGAGCCTCACTGTACTGTGAATTTGAGTAAATCACTTCTTATATGGCCTTTTCTTCTCTGCTGTAACACAAAGAAGGTGGACCAGAATCTGCAGGTCAAAAACTAAAGTACTTTGGGGTCTAGGTAGGTGAGGTACACCCATGGGGCAGGCTGGATGGGGACCATGGGGAAGCAGCAAGCATATGCCTTGTCCGAAGGGGTCAGGATTTATTGACCTCCAGCCAGTTGTCACCACATAGGCATGTAGGCTCAGAGGTGTGAGGTCTGATTTGTTACTAAAGAAATGCTAAGAAATCTTTATTTACATGCAATCTCCTGCTTAATCTAATGTCAGTCTAATAGTAGTAGTAGTAATAGTAATACATAGAAAACAAAACATGAATGTGGATTGAATTTAGCCCACAGACTGCTTCTTTGTGACCTGAGGGTTAAATAGTCTGAAAGACTGTCACATTCTGTGATTTCTAAACAAAGGAAACTGACCCAATATTACAGAACACAAAAATTGGCATTTCTGCACTAGCTGAAAGTTCTGTTTAGCAAGTAAACCCAAATGGCATCCTCCTTATTATCAATTCCTAATACTTTGGCATGCATTTATGTTTGTGACCCTTGGGAAATTGTTCTCCCTCCAAAATCTGACAACCGTGTTTGAAAGAGAAGGACCACCTGCTTTATAGAGAAACAGTGCCCTCTGCTGGAAGAGTAAAGCAGAAGGCCGCCTGTGGCTCTGAGGTCATCTAATACTTGAAAGATTTGTTTGTTTTCACTTGAGATAGATTTAATGAAGAATAATAAATAAAAATCTAAATGCATATTTATGGATGGTTTGATGTATGTTAGGCAGAAATTGAGCTTTCGTGTATCCATTTGGGAGTAATTACTCTTAATCTATTTTTTTTTAAAAAGTCCAGGATTAGAGAAAGGAAGAAAACATTTGTTACATCAACTGACAGCAATCTGGAATGCACAGACAAGGAGAGGAAATTGGAGTCTAGGTCTCCAGACTATGTTCTGGAAAATCAGAGCCTTTACAATAATGTATTGCGAATTTATGGGTTTTCATAGTTACTTTCACCGCAGCCGTTTAATAAATCCTCCCAATAACTCTCCAAGGCCGGTATTATTGTCCTCATTCGACAGATAAGAAAAATGAAGCACAGAGATTCTGAGTGACCAGCTGGAAACTTTTTTTTTATCAATTAAAGGATAGAAACAAGCTTAGGCTAGTTGATTAGCCCCTCTAAGCCTCAATTGCCCTATTTGTAAAACATGGATAAAAATACCATCCATATTTGCAACAAAGATTAAATACAAAACACGGCAAGGCACTGAACACAGTGCTTGTCCCAGAGTTAGCCCGGTGCCCAGCGCTAGCAACTCACTGCAATGATCAGAGGCAAGATCATTTATTTATTTGTTTCTGGCAGTGCTGGGTCTTGCTGCTGCTAAGTCACTTCAGTCGTGTCTGACTCTCCGCGACCCCATGGACTGCAGCCCACCAGGCTCCTCCGCCCATGGGATTTTCCAGGCAAGAGGACTGGAGTGGGTGCCACTGCCTTCTCGGCATTGCTGCCTGCAGGCCTTCTCTAGTTTCAGCAGGGGCTCCTGTCTAGCTGTGGTGCCCGCCTTCTCACTGTAGTGGCTTCTCCCGTCCCAGAGCACCAGCTCTAGAGCTTAGGCTCGGCAGTGGTGGCACACAGGCTTAGCTGCTCTGTGGCCCGTGGGGTCTTCCCAGACCAGGGATCGAACCTGTGTCCCCCACATTGGCAAGCAGGTTCTTTTGTTTTTAAGATAATTCAGATCGTCTTTTTTTCAGCTTTTTTTTTGAGTTTTTTTTTTTAATTGGAGGAAATTTGCTTTATAATGTTGTGTTGTTTCTGCTGTACGGCGATGCAAAACAATCATAATTATATATATATATATACCCTCCCTCCTGAGCCTCTCTCCCCTCCCCCCGCCCCTTCTCAATCATTACAGAGTACCAGGCTGGGCTCCCTGTGTTATATAGCAGTTTCCCAAGAGCTATCTATTTTACACAGTCGTAGAGAATGGACTTGTGGCAGGTGGGTTCTTAATCACTGGATCACTGGATCTCCGGGGAAGACCCAGAAGCCCAGATCTTTTAACTGCTAGTCCTATGACTTTCCCACTACGTTTCCCACTAGGTACTGTCTTGTATGGTCAAAATAGTGGCCACAGTGCTGCTGAGATCTATAACACTGGCCCCCAACCCTAAAAACATAGCCCAGATTTTTTTTTTAACATAAATGGCTTTGTCAACAGCTATGAAGATCTTTATTTGCATCATAAAGATAGAATATTCTAAGTGAGGGGTGTTATGTTTCCCGTGAATTGTTCTCCTGTGTCCAACACTGGTCTGGTAGATTCCTGAGCTCTACATTTGAATAGGAATATTATTATGTTGGACTTCCTAGGTGGTGCTAGCAATTAAGAACCAACCTGCCAATGCAGGAGACATAAGAGATGCCGGTTTGATTCCTGGGTCAGGAAGATGCCCTGGAGGAGGGCATGGCAACCCACTCCAGTATTCTTGTCTGGAAAATCCCATGGACAGAGGAGCCTGGTGGGCCTACAGTCCACGGGATTGCAAAGACTCAGACACGATTGAAGCGACTGAGCACATTATTATGTTGAAGTGATGAACATCTCTCAGTTGTGTCTGACTCTTTGCGACCACATGGACTCTCCATGGAATTTTCCAGGTCAGAATGCTGGAGCAGATAGCCTTTCCCTTCTCCAGGGGATCTTCCCAACCCAGGGGTTGAACCCAGGTCTCCCACACTGCAGGCGGATTCTTTACCAGCTGAACCAGAGGGAAAGCCCATTATCATGTTGGATGACACCATGGAGATGTCAACATTGACCAGTGTGTTCTGGAAAAGCTCCCATGAGCTGCCTCCATAGTGGAGGAGAAAAAGAAGGCCCTGAGTCCTTGGACTTCGGCTTTCTCTCCTGAACCTCCATCTTCTTGATGCTTCAGATCTTTCCCGGTCTTAGAGAAATCTTCTGAAGTATGTCCCTCAGCAGAGCACAAGGGGTATGCGTCTAATTCTTTGCAACCCCATGGACTGCAGTCTACAAGGCTCCCCTGTCCATGGGATTCTCCAGGCAAGAACACTGGGGTGGGTTGCCATTCCCTCCTCCAGGGGAAGACCCAACCCATGGATCGAACCTGTGTTTCCTGCATTGCAGGCAGATTCTTTTTACCCCTGAGCCACTGGGAAAGCCCAAACACAAGGGAATTGGCAACAAAAATCCTTAGTGCAGGGCAAAGATGTTTCTCAAAAGCCCATGATGGGGCAAATTCATTTTCATTGTTTATTATGATGTAAAATGTAAGCAGTAAGAGTAAGAGGGAAAAATCACCCAAAGATAACCGCAGCTAAAAAGACTTCTATTTTTTCCTTCTGTTTAGTATTCTATTTTTTTTAAGTACATAAAATCACACAAAATCCTGCTTTTTCACTTACCAATATTCAAAAGGACTATTTCTTTAACATTTTTATAAGTTTTTCATTATAATCATGTATTGAATTGTGTAATTATTATTCTATTATTTTTATTAATATATAATATTATACAGAATAAATATGCCATCATTTACCTATTCATTCTCTTAACATTGGCCACTTCCAATTTTTGACACTGTTCTGGTACTATGGTAGAAGTTCATACAGGACACAGATTTGGGGGAATAAAGGAAGAAATAGTATGCTCAGTGGAAAGGAAGGAGGTTGGCGTTGGGTGGAGAGTAAGAGAGCCAATAAAAAGAAATGGAGGAAGTGACATAGACGTAAAGATCTGTAGCTGTTCCCCTGTGCAGCTGTTCCCAGTGAGGGAAGTGAATGTGCAGTCAGGCATACAATGATAAGACATCCTCCTTGGAGATCAGTCCGACACTAATGACCAGCTAGGGACCTCGGGAAAGTAACGCCTCCGAGCCTCACAGTAGATATGAGGGTTATATAAAATGAGATAATGTGCATAGGGCTCAGGGCCATGCCTCATTCTCAGCATGTGCCCAACAGAGGCCAGTTGTATCAGAGAGTCTCTTGGAGACTCAGAGCCACTAGTCCTTGTAAGTTCTCCCTAACATGGGGACTGGAAGCCTGGCAGCTATGCTTTTATAAAGTACCTGATCCCCGAGTGTGTTAGTTTGCCAGGGCTGCCATAACAGAGAATCACAGACTTAACAACAGAAATGTATCTTCTCACAGTCCTGGAGGCTGGAAGCCTGAGATTAAGAGAGGCCTCTCTCAGAGTGTGAAGAAGAGGGGTCCCCTCCTACACTGTTGGTGTGAATGTAAGCGGGTACAGTCACTACGGACAGCAGTATGGTGGTTCTTTTAAAAACTTAAAGTAGGAAAAAAAAAAAACTTAAAGTAGAATTGCCATGTGATCTAGGAATCCCACTCCTGGACACATATCCAGAAAAGATGAAGACTCTAGTTTGAAAAGATACTTGAGCCCCAATATTCATTGTAGCACTATTTATGATAGCCAAGACGGGGCAGCAACACAAGTGTTCATAAATAGAGGAATGGATAAGGAAAATATGACATAGAAATACATACACACACACAGTGGAATATTACTCAGCCATAAAAAGAATGAAATAATGCCATTTGTGGAAATATGGGTGGACCGAGAGATGAATTTACCAAGTGAAGTAAATCAGAGAAAAACAAATATATGATATCACTTATATGTGGAATCTAAAAAATAGTACAAATGAACTTATCTGCAAAACAGGAACAGGCTCACAGGAATAGAAACCACACTTACGACTACTGAAGGGGAAGGGGTGGGGGAGGGATAAATTAGGCGTACAGAATTAACAAGTACGCATTACCGTATATAAAACAGATAAACAATGAGGATTTACTGTATAGCACAGGGAACTATATTCAATATCTTATAATAATCTATAATGGAAAAGAATTGAGAAAAAGAATATACACACATATGACTGAGTGCTGTACATCTGAAACTAACACAATATTTGCCTATTGTAAATCAACCGTACTTCAATAAAGAAAAGGGATAACCCTCTCTCCTTGGCTTGCAGTTGGCCACCTTCTCCCCGTGTCTTCATATGATCTTCCTTCAGTGTGTGTCTTAATTTTTTCCTATAAAAAGACATCAGTCACATTGTTTAAGTTCCACCCATACCTTAAATATCTTTTTAATGACCTTATCTGCTATCACTCACATTCTACTGAGGGTTAGGACTGCAATATATGAATTGGAGGCAGGGGATTCACAGTTCAGCCTCTAACCCAGAATGTGGCCTAGAAGCACAGGTAGTATTTGAAAGACAGAAGAGAAGCAAATGACATTTTCTTGGTCTTTGGTTGGCATAAGATTTCTCCAATGTCTGCAGAGTCCAAGAATCTTCTTGCAAATCACCCATTTTCTGCTGCAGACAGCCCAGATCATTAGCAGTAGGTTCCTACAGTTTCTGCTATCTTTAACACTGGCAGTGGTTTCTCTAACTTTTATTCCCCTACATCTTCTAATAGCTTTAGAGGCATCTAATTTCCTATACATATTCATTTCTATTTGAGACGCCTACAACAATCTTTGATTTATTGACTGAATCTTGAAGGCTACAGTAACTATTATTTTAAATGGGGTGGGATGATTGGTGAATAGAGTTGCAAGGAAACCATTAAAAAGAAGACAATGGCAAGTCAGACGTGAATAGATCATGGAGAAATTGAAGACAGGATATTTGGAATTCATTCTATGGTCTAGGACATTATAGATTTTTCTCACTGAAACATCTCTAATAGCAGAAAGCATAAGCCCCCATGGATTCTGACAGCAATTGCTACAAGTAAGAAAATTCTTTGAAATCTTTAAAACTCACCCCAGTTTTTCATGTGTATTATAATATGTTCATTTGTTTTAATGTAAAATAATATTTTAAATTATTAGCCATCAAATAAAATGAACATTCTAGAGTGATGCTACATTTATCCTATGGTTTTGAATACTGTCCAGACCTGGTCACTAACCACATAACAGCTTGAGGGCACAGCCCAAGGCAATATGGAATCACTGAGTGGGTCTAAGGAACAAAGTAAAATAAAGCAATTGCTTTTGAATGATCTTTGTGCTGCCGTGTGGAGGCTGGGAGGAGGCAAGCATGGGAGCAGGGAGATGTGTCAGAGGCTGTTGTAGCAATCCAAGTGAATATGATAAGACACCAAAATAAGGCTCTGGAGCCAAGGTACCTAAGAGAGCTTGTGCAGGTCACTGTCACCTCTGACTTCAGCAGAAAATACAAGCAGGTCAAAACATGTGACAGCCAAGGTCCTTCCCAATCCAAAGGTATTGGGATTTCTTCCTGCTTCTCTTTACCTTGTGCTCACCTCTTAATCCATTATTAATTTGCATAGTTTATTTCACGCAAAGGTCAGCCTCACTTAAAGAGGACTTTTGCTGCTAGTTTGCTAATGAGACGAAAATCTGTTGACTTGTTTGTTTTAAAGCTGAAGAGGAAGTTCTAGATCTAAGAAAAATTGATCTTTTGATAGAGGTGTCTAGTAATTTCCAATTCTAATTTGACATTTAGAATATGCCATATATACCTAGCATATAGGAGGTGCTCAATAAATACCTGTTGAATTACCAAGTGAATGAATAAATGACAAGTTCCAATGCATTCACACGCATCTTATAACAAGTCTTCCCTTATGCTGTCTGTGTACCTTACATTATCTCGGCACTTCATTCCACAGTTTAAGGTCTTGTTCATATATATGTTGTTCCCTCTGCTTACAATGTCTTTTGCCTCTTAATCCAGCTGGAGAATGTTTGCTCACTTTCACAACTCAGCTTAAATATCACATTGTCAAAGAAGAGAATAGAGATGTAAGTTGAACACGCACATTTAGAGTCACACAGACCTTGGTTCAGATCCAGGCTTTAAGATATATATATATTGAGAGGGTGTCCCAGAAATCTTTTCTCATAAACTTTTGGTTTCTTAAATCATAAGTAAAATGAGAAAGAAAAATAATTCTGCCAGATCCAGCCATCATTTTCCATGGCCGTGAACCATAGTTCTACAGGCAGCCCAACCTGGTAACAATACCAAGCTTCATGTCCACTTTTGCTGAATGTCTCAAACTTCTGCCCACATGGAAACGTGGCCATAGGCTGGAGAGCAAATATACCTGATGACACAAAATCTCAGCCTTATACTAAAAGCACCAGATCTTCAGCTCCATCTTCAATTTGACTTGGGTCAAAAATGTTCCTGACGGTTGTGCGCCACTACGCCTGGAGGATCGCATGCTTTGGGTTGACAGAGGCTGGTTAGTGCTCCTCAGAAAACTTGAAAACTGCTGTTATTCATATGTGGCTATTCAGAGATCCATGTAGAATTCATGACAAGACCGTAGGGAATCAACTGAAAATATAGAACTCTTTCTTCTTCCACCAAATCCACACCTTCACATTACACCTGTGTCCACCTGGATGACCCAGCAAACAGGGCTCATGGTGTGTTTCAACCAGTCAGCCTCTGGGTTTTTGGGCTCACAGGTATGCCTAGCTGCAAGCTTTACTCTCAAGCTTGTTTTCCATTAACCCTGAAGTACTTAAGTTGTACTTTTGTCATTACACATCCAGCAGCCTAAACAGAATGAAATGTATTTAGAAGGCAGGAAATCATGGGCAGCTGGAAGTAAACCTCACAGTGATACCAAACCCATTAATATACAACTTGGCTTTCACATTGCAAACCTAGCATCACTAGCATCCTTCACAACAAAATAAGTTTTGAGACTCGCTAGATTTCCGCCCTTAGGCAAGTTTCCTAAACTCTCTTCGTTTCAGTTTTCTCACTGTAAATTGTGAATAATAGTTCCCATTGTGAGACCTCAGTACAGTATATTAACAAACCTGGCACACAGGAAATGTTTAGTCAACAGTGTCTGTAATTATGTTTCCAAAAACTCTTTCATTCATGGGATGTGTTTCCTTTCTCAGTACTGTGAATACAGAATTTCCTCACCTACTGACTGGGTAAAATAATAGCAAAGTCATAGGACTGTTAGGGCTTAAGTAGATAAGACACATAAGATTTACAATCTCATCACAATTCTAATTTGCATTATCCTAAAATTGAACATGCTTCCACTAGAGTCTTTGAGTGTTTCATGTATGTCTTTGGGAAGGATGGGTGAATAACACATGTTGGGTGCCTACCCCAGGCCAGGCATGTATAATGTGCTTTTGATACATTATCTCCTTGGATCTACCCCCAGACTCTATAAGGAGAAACTGAATCCCCATCACAAGATGAGAATATAGATGCTATGGAAAAGCTGAGGAACTCACCAGGTGTGATGCCATGTTCTTTGCATCATTCTGCAGCATAACTGAGGCCAAAGCAGATGTTCCATAAGTGTCAAAAAATGCTCCCACAGATGATGAGACCCCTCCTCTGAGGCCAAATGTTCACTAAAATTCAGCACTTGAGAGCATCCTGGGGCCAAATTGCCTTGGCTCTTTTGCTCACTCTAACTTTGGATACATTTTTAACCACTTTGTGCCTCAGTTTCAGTCAATTGTAAAATGGAAATCACAATAGCATCTACCTTTTATTAGTGTTTTTTTGAGAATAAACGCAGTAGTGTTTGTAGATTATTTTGCATAGTGCCCAGCGCACAGTAAGTTCTCACTTAATGCCTCTCCCAAATAGATGAGTCTTAGAGCCCTTCGAGTAGCACTGCTGGAATGACTCAAGAATCCGCCCATCAAGCTGTGGTAGGTCTGGGCCTTGGGAGCCTGCAGACACTTGGATAGTGTTGCTGGTAGGAAGCGGGGCCCATTTCCAGCTGCAACAGCCTCACAGTTGACAAAGGGATGGTGTTCATTTCCTTCAAAAGTTTTTTGGCTCTCTTTCCAAGGCTTTAGGGCAACTGCTGTTTCAATAGGAAACTCTCTGAAGCCGTGAGTCAACAGTCGCTCATCCCGGGAGGTGATTCACACGCCAGAGTGTGCGGTCCACAAATGGTGTGGGGGTGGTACCTCTGGGGGAGAGATTGACGTGCCCCCAAATGAGTTGTTTGTGATCACAGGCTGCTCATGAGCAGACATGAGAACAGATGCACCAATTAATTTCTTGTCATGTCCTCTCCACACTCCTTCAGGAGGGGCGCAAATGTTGCTCAAAAAGATGTCGAACTTGGACATGAGAACAGTCATTCCCCCACCTCGCAGTCCTTTACAAAATGAGGGCTGGTTAGAGTCAGAATGAGGAATGAGAGATTTGGATCGTTTCAAGATTTATGTTATTCATTTTGAGGTAAGA
>SJYX01008044.1:206009-261295 GCA_006410675.1 Oreotragus oreotragus | reverse complement strand
GGGAGGGGAAGTTAGGTTGCGTCGCGCTGCGTGTTCAGCAAGGGTGGGGGTGGGGGAGCCGGGCCTAGGGGCCATGTGGAAGCTCCGAGCCCCGCTGCCCGCCCTGTTCGGATCAGGACCGGCTTCTCTTTCCTGTCCCTTGGCCTCTATGATTTTCTACGTACTTGCAGAGCTCTGCCTTTTCCAGTCTCCCTTGATCTATGTTCATGGCCAGGCCTGCACCTGAATGCCTCTTAACCCATTCCGGCAATGTTTCTCCCTTTCTTGACTGTTGTTCCTCTCCCAGGTCCCCCTCCCCCTCAATCAGAAAAGACTAAATCTGCACCCAGATTACAGGCTGAGGCTCATCCTTGAGATCGGGCCTGTTTGCAGAGGAAATCACAGAGGAAAGTTCCTCGTTTATCATATTTTCGAGTTTAAAGGGTACAGGGAAAAATGAATGTTAAGCCCACTAGAAACTGGACCTCTCTGTAAGAATTGTTAGATGGATTGGTTGAAACAGCCTGTGTGCCAGTGATGTTTCTCTGTATTCCCTTCTGCTGGGGGGATGGGGAGCAGAGAGAAGGCTCAATGGTACTAGACATGGTTTAAGGTAAATAACTGTAACCAGATGTGTTCTTTTGTGTTACCTATGCAAAATAACGCAAGCAGAAACAGTGACGAGGAGTATTTTTATTTTATACCAGCTAGGTTTTTTTGTGTTTTGTGGGATCCCCCCCCCTTCAGTGTGCTAGTTTTTGTTGCTCATCTTTTTATCCTTAAGTTGCCGTAGAAAAGATTTTTAACCACTACTATAAAACTTTTGGTATGTCTATTTCTGTTTTCTGGTTTTGCTAAATTTGCAAGAAGCCTTTTCTTATTTCTAACATTTATTTTGTCTTGTTCCCAACGTTCCTAACGTTCTTCAGTGGTACATAATTAATAAAAGTTTTAAGAATTATCTTCAACTGTGATTAAGGAACTTGTTAGTGGTAAGAAACTGCTTTTGGGTTTTCCTGTTAACTTTTCCATTGGAGAGAGCTTTTTGTGGGGAAGAGTAATGTGTGTTAAGATACTTAAACCAAAGGAGTAGTTTGGGGGGACCTCTGCAGTACAAAATGTTGAGTGGATTAAAAAATCCACTGTGTATAAACAACTCAAGACCAAAGTGAATAGGAACCTCTAGTGTGGTAACCATAAAGTCATTTTCCTTGACATTTTTAATCCTTTCAGTTGCTCCCTATTTTTAAATATTTGTTATTGCTTTTTCCTTATATATATGTTTTACATTGTTACCCTCTTGCTGAAGCACTTAAAACTAAAGATTAGCCTCCTAAGTCTGTTTTAGATTTAGAAGTACTTCCCTCTCTTATGCATGCTTTCATGGGATCAAAAGCTACCCTTGAATATCATTATTTTTGGACTAACATTTTCTTTAAATCTAAATTAAACAATTTTACTTTCTACCCTATCATAACATATTCACTTAATAAGTATAATTTACTGAGGTACCAGATACTATTCTAGGCATGTAGAAGAATCCTCTGACTACCAGTTTGTCAAACTTGCTTTAATTCTGGAGGATCTAATGTGAAGATTTGGGCACTAAGCTGTAACTCCTTGTTAAATGCTGAGTCTGTGTGAGAAGATGGATGACTTCCTTATGTACCAAGTAACGTTTTTATAGGAATCTTGAAGTAAATATTTTGGCATTTTCTGAGACATTATGTTACGTCCTAAACTTTTTAGGTTTTCCCCAGTTTTTTTGGTGCTTTTCTCAATTGGTGAAATTCCTAAGAGGTATTTTATTCACATCTTTTAACAGCCCACTTTCCTTGTGGAACTGTCCAGAGTGCTGGCAAATCCAGGAAACAGTCAAGTTGCCAGAGTTGCAGCTGGTCTACAAATCAAGAACTCTTTGACATCTAAAGATCCAGATATCAAGGCACAATATCAGCAGAGGTGGCTAGCTATTGATGCTAATGCTCGACGGGAAGTCAAGAATTATGTAAGTAACTTTCATCTCCCTTTGGTCGTAGTAGCCTAGGGAATGTGGGTTCTTTTGTCATCTACTTGGGATAGGGCTGACAGTGTAATGATTGGGGGACTTAAATTTGAAGATGGAAGTTGTATTTAAGTCTTTCTCATACAGTCTTTTTCTAAGTGATTCTTCCTTAGTTAACTAGCATGAAGCTTTTCTTGAACATCTACTGTAGATCATTCTCAATGTTTGGTGGGTTAGGCATGGGGCTGTGTGGTCAGGAAGGGAATTAAATGATCTCTTGGGCCTTTCAAGCCCAAAGAGTTTATGAAATAAGATTATGACTTTAATCTTGTTTTTATCTATTTAGCAAATTATGAGAAACTTTTAGAGATATCTGGCTTTTTTGTCAGTGTTTAAAAGAGTTAGCAGATGGTTTTTTGTTTTGTTTTGTTTTGTTTTTAAGAAAAATTGAATGTCCCTTGTTGCTGTGCATTATGGGATTCTTGTGAGTTTCTTGTTGAATTAGAAATTGTAATTCTTGACACAGCAGAGTATCAGAATATCTGTATATATGCTTTTTAAAAATTAAATCTTTAGTGGCCTGTCTTACATGAAAAAGGTGCAAAGAGTAGTAAGTCAAGAATCTGCAGTCAGATGGGCCCTGCTATTTGATGGGAAGCCATTGGGAGGATTCCTGCTTCTGTACTTGTGCTGGTCAAGGTTCTGCATATCATATTTTCTGTTTCCTGGTTCTGTGTGTCAGCATTAGGTGAATTAGTGCCCTTTGCAGCAGTAACTTGTTTCTAATTATGTACCTCTTTCTCCAGTCTTGCATGGAGGAACTGATGACAGAAAACTGGGTTACAAAAGCCAACTTATTTTGAATCTTCTTTGGAATATGTAGAGCTATTTCTATCCACTTAAGTTTGCTTATATAACAGCATTTTAATCTTCTTCTCAGTAATTTGATATCAATGAAGTTTATCCCATTAATGACTGGAAATCTTGATATTTACTATTCAATTTCTCATTTTCCTCAAATTACACAGTAGTAAATGGGAGAAGACATGATCAAAACTGTAATTGGGGGTAGGGCACATCAGTCTTTACCCCAGAATTTTTTAAAATTTTGAGTAAGAATTTCTGTCAGCATTATTGAAAGGTAATAACAATTATTTAGGGCTTTTTTCCTTTTCATAGCACATCTGGTAATACTCTCAGTGCTGGTGGTTATTTCTCTTTTTCTGAAATCTGGTGTTGGACAGAGTTGAGAGCTGATGTCTTACTCTTATTTCTGATAGTTGAGTATCACCGTTAGGGTCACCCTTGGTTAAATAACTTGCAGTACTCAAGAGTTAGACATTCAGTTTTTGAATCACCTGAGGTAATATTAATTCATGGTCTTCTGGAAGCAACTTAAAGGAGAAGAGATAAACATAGAGACTGGGATTCAGTATGCGTTCCATATGTACTACAGATGGTGCAGTACAATGTGAAGGCACCTTACGATTTCTTAGTCTAACTTAATACCTGTTCACCCCCTGCCCTTTTGGACAGTTCATCTCATCCCTGTTCCCTGCCCATGTCTTTGACACACGGATTTTGTTAAAGTCCAGTCTAGCTCTGGTAGGCCTAGAGAGCAAAACCTTCATTTAGAATCAGTCAGACTGTTACTGAGCTGACGATATACCATATAAGGGGGAAAGATAGGAGGGAGTTCATTATTATTAGCTACAAAGCAGGATACTAAGTGACCTGACCCAGTCAGCAGAGCTGGCCTGAATGTCTGGCAGCTACTCTTTGTCCTGTGTTCATGCCAGGAACAGTTAACTGTTTGCCTTTTTGAGTGGACTGGTGAGTCTTAGTGAGCTCACTGACTGAATTAGCTGATCGTGGTAAAGATTAACTCTGGGTCGTGTGGCTTCATTCTTTGTCTCTACTGTGCCTTTGCTACTTTTCACCTTGTGTTGAAAATTGAGGTGAGGCCTCTGGCTTTGGAGATCCTATTTGGAAATAGGGGGTGATTAGTTTCATTTCTAGGCTCTGGGGCAATGCTGATTATGCTGCTCTTGGTATTGAGGCCAGCTGTATTTCCAACAGTTGGCCTATGCTGTGTATGCCTTTTCCTACTTTGCTATATTAAAGATGATTCAGAGACTGATGTAAGGTGTATGCTGGTAGGCACAATGTGTTCAAATAGTATTAGAAATTGATATCTTTTGTCTTTGTGTGTGCCCCTGCACAGGTTTTGCAGACTTTGGGCACAGAAACGTACCGGCCTAGTTCTGCCTCGCAGTGTGTGGCTGGTATTGCTTGTGCAGAGATCCCAGTGAACCAGTGGCCAGAACTCATTCCTCAGCTGGTGGCCAATGTCACAAACCCCAACAGCACAGAGCACATGAAAGAGTCTACATTGGAAGCTATTGGTTACATTTGCCAAGATATAGTAAGTACTGTATCTAACTTATATATCGCTGATTCTCTCTAGTTGTAACATGCATGGTATTAGAATTATTCTTTATCATCATGAAAAAAAAAAGTTATTGCAGTGTGTTTTGAAAGTAGAGCTGCTTTATTTGTTAGACTTCTATATTTGGATAGTTAATTTATCCTCATATTGCTAATCATGCCCTAAAGGAAAGAGACTTTTAAGGGTCACAAACTCAAGATGAAAATCCCTGTTTGGAGAGGCATAGATTCTGCTTCCTCTCCTTGATCTAATCCATTTCTAAAGATCCTCAATGTAACAGGGATGCTGTGTTAACTTTTTTGATGACTATTTTCCGGAAACAGTTTGCCAGCTTCTTCTGTGGTTGGTTCAGCCACTGGAACCACGAGACAGTATGTTAAATGCAGCATTTCTAGGACCCTTGCTGCTGAGATTACCACTCTTGGTGTCAGGTTTTTGTTTTTTTTTTCTATTTCTTCAGGTTTTATTTGGTTTAGATGCTAAGTCATGTTCGACTCTTGTGACCCCCATGGGCTGTAGCCTGCCAGGCTCCTCTGTCCATGGTATTCTCCAGGCAGGAATACTGGAGTGGGTTGCCATTTCCTTCTCCATTGGTATCAGTTTTGATATACAGATTTGATGAAGCAAAGGAGTCCACAGCACCTGACTCTGTAGATTTGCCCAGTTGTTGATCCTTGGTCCTCAACTGTTCTGAAGCTTTACTTCAGTTGGTACAGATGGCCTGGAAGAAACACCACACTGCCATCTCCCTGTGCACAGAACGGTGGGGGGTAGCCAGCATTGCCTCATGCCCAGAGTCGTTATGCTAAGAAGTCAGGAGATGAAGTTGATGAGTTTAACTTGTTCCAGTTCAAGTTTGGACTATCAGACCCTGGGATATTTTGCAGGTAGCTTGTCCTTAAATGGAAATGTTTTTGGGGAAAGATCAGAGAAAGTCTCATGATAATCTCTTGAATAGAAGGACTGCTGATTAGTCATGAGCTCAATTATTATATTCACTGCACTTCTGCTTGTTTCAGGACCCAGAGCAGCTACAGGATAAATCCAATGAGATTCTGACTGCCATAATCCAGGGGATGAGGAAAGAAGAGCCTAGTAATAATGTGAAGCTAGCAGCTACTAATGCACTCCTGAACTCACTGGAGTTCACCAAAGCAAACTTTGACAAAGAGGTAAGTGTCTTTTGATTAAAAAGTATAGGTTCAGAGGATGAGGCAGGGGAATTAAATAAAAGTTTTGTGTTGTTTTAAGGTTATAATTGAGAAAGTACTACCTTGTTTAGAAGTATTTATTTCCAGTCTAGTAAAGATTTGTGTTTTGTGAAACAGGGCCATGGAGTAGGTGTTTGCCATTTCTCATTTGGTTTTTGGGAATGATGTGATCCAAAATGTTTCTAGGCCTAGGTTTTCCCTTTTGCAGTCCAAAGTGTGAGTATGCTTGGGGGTGGGGGGGCGGTATTATTATGGAAATTAGGCTTTTTCGTACTTCCATAGGAAGGTGCTTTTGGAAATTAATATGTAAATTCTATTTTGACTGACAGTGTTTCCCTCTATTATTTATTTTTAGTTGTGTTAAAATGTACAATAAAATAAAGTTTACCATCTTAACCGTATTTAAATGTACAGCTCAGTAGTGTTAAGTGTGTGCACGTTGTTTTGCAGCAATCTCCAGAACTTTTTTCATCTTGCAAAACTGAAACAATTGTTAATTCCCTGTTTTCCCCTTCCCAGTCACAGGCAACCAACTTTTCTGCTTTCTGTTCCTATGAGTCTGTTTACTGTAGATAATTTATATTAGCAGAGTCATACAGGATTTGATTTGTTTTTGTGACTGGCTCATTTCATTTAGTATTATGTCTTGGGTTCATTCCTGTTACAGCATGTGTCAGAATATCCTTTTTAAAACTGAATAATATTTCATTGTATTTGTTTGTTGATGGGCGTTTGGTTTGCTTTTCTGCCTTCTGGCTATTGTGAATAGTGCTGCTGTGTATATGGGTATACAAATATGTCTTTGAGAAGTTGTTTTCTGTTCTTTTGGATATATTATCCAGAAGTGGAATTGCTGGATGATATGGTCTGAAAGCATTGTGTATATTTGTTGACTCTTTAGTTGGGCTTTCTGGTTTTGGGGGGGCCTTAGATTGGACAAAGTTGGGATGTCTAAGAAACCAAAGCCAACTGCGTTCTAATTGCTTGGAAAACTGGGTCTTTCCTTGTAGATATCAAAAGAGGATGGTAGCAAACAAACTTCATTAGTCTTCTATATTTTGCCACATTTGATCTGGGTTTGTTTAAGAATTCTCTTAAATTCTAAATGCAACGAAAGGAGTTTTCCTGATGTATGATTTTTTTGTTTTAACCATCTTTATTTAAATCTGTGACCTACATTTTCCTATCTGCTTCCTTCTTCAAGTCTCGTTTTAGTGAAGATCATTTGAGGGATTAAACGATTAGGGACCTCCTTAGAGGCAGGTCAGATAGTAGACACCAGGACAAACACTAGAGTCCTCATATTCCCGTTGCTGTGTCCAGGAAAACCTGCATACAGTCCAGAGTTCTGTGGGTCCCTGAGGGAAAGAGAGGTTTTCCTTGAAGGGATAGTCTAATAATCTTCGTATATATATGCTTCTTCTAATTCTCTTTATTTTTGTTCTTCTGCAGTCCGAAAGGCACTTTATTATGCAGGTAGTCTGTGAAGCCACACAGTGTCCAGATACGAGGGTAAGTGTAAGGTCATGTCTTCTATCTTTCCTAGGAAATGCTCACTCTAGCATAGTAGTTTGAAATGTTGGAATCTGGTGACTTCAGAAATAATGTTTGACTAATACTTTTATTAGTAAAAGAATTTTTCTTCAATACATTGGAGAAGAGGGAAGAATAGTCCTTGGAAGCTAACATGATGAAAGTTGCCACCCTCTTAAAAAAAGATTTAAGGGAGAAATGGTTTGTGATCAGCTTGCTACTTAATTGCTGTAGGTTGTTCAAGGGCCCATTTTCTGTTGTAGCCTTTGAAACAGCTTTCCTACTTCAGGAACCTAAACCTTGACCCTTGAAGCAGGTGGAAGTAACATCCAGTCTGAGGGCAATAGTGAGTAGTCCTGCCAAGGGTTCTACAGACACCTTTAAAGTAAAAAAGAAGGAAAGGAAAATATTACCCAAATATACCTTGATTGATCCTATAGATTATTGACCCTCTTAAGTGAAGCAGTTACTTATTTACCTTTGTCAGATTGCATTGTTATTAAACTAAGAAGTAAACGGTTTAATCTGATGTTTGCACAAGGTACGAGTGGCTGCCTTACAGAATCTGGTGAAGATAATGTCCTTATATTATCAGTACATGGAGACATATATGGGTCCTGCTCTTTTTGCAGTAAGTACTTCTATTTTATGCAGTTGAGCATATAGCTAATTGCAAAAACCCCTTATTCTTAGATGTTGTTCTGTCAGTTCCGTAATTTTTTTATTTAACGTTGTGAAATCAAGGAAATTCCTTGAGTATTAGATTTGAGTTCATCAGCAGTGTGCCAAGAAAACTTGTGCTAACTTTGTACTCATAAAAAGAGTATATTTTAAAACTCTGTTTCTTCTTCCTGCCTTTCATTTCAGACCTAGCTTTCGTAAATCTACATTTTTGAAACTTGAATATCTGTGGTTGTAGGAGGGGTCGAACTTGAACCAGCACTCATATGGAACCTGGGGTATCTTGTTTTCTCTCTTAAGATCACAATTGAAGCAATGAAAAGTGACATTGATGAGGTGGCCCTACAAGGGATAGAATTCTGGTCCAACGTCTGCGATGAGGAAATGGATTTGGCCATTGAAGCTTCAGAGGTGAGCGTAAGAGGGTTGATGTGGTGGGAGCTGTTATTCTGACTGGGTTTTGGAACTTACCTTTTTTATGGATGTTATTTTTCTCATCTGGGAGAGCTTTATTCTGACTGGGGTTAGAAGGTATCTCCATTTGTAGAAATTTTGGGTATGTTTTTTTTTTCACTAGCCAAAGCCATGAGGCATCTATTTTTACCAGTCGGGATTTGTTGTAAATATTAGTCCTGTGAACACAAGGGGGCAGCAGGCAGTCACATTTTAACCAGATGCTCTCTGATGCTGAATTGTTTTCTTTTGGAAGTCCTATGAGTATGCTTGGGGGTGGGGGGGCGGTATTATTATGGAAATTAGGCTTTTTCGTACTTCCATAGGAAGGTGCTTTTGGAAATTAATATGTAAATTCTATTTTGACTGACAGTGTTTCCCTCTATTATTTATTTTTAGTTGTGTTAAAATGTACAATAAAATAAAGTTTACCATCTTAACCGTATTTAAATGTACAGCTCAGTAGTGTTAAGTGTGTGCACGTTGTTTTGCAGCAATCTCCAGAACTTTTTTCATCTTGCAAAACTGAAACAATTGTTAATTCCCTGTTTTCCCCTTCCCAGTCACAGGCAACCAACTTTTCTGCTTTCTGTTCCTATGAGTCTGTTTACTGTAGATAATTTATATTAGCAGAGTCATACAGGATTTGATTTGTTTTTGTGACTGGCTCATTTCATTTAGTATTATGTCTTGGGTTCATTCCTGTTACAGCATGTGTCAGAATATCCTTTTTAAAACTGAATAATATTTCATTGTATTTGTTTGTTGATGGGCGTTTGGTTTGCTTTTCTGCCTTCTGGCTATTGTGAATAGTGCTGCTGTGTATATGGGTATACAAATATGTCTTTGAGAAGTTGTTTTCTGTTCTTTTGGATATATTATCCAGAAGTGGAATTGCTGGATGATATGGTCTGAAAGCATTGTGTATATTTGTTGACTCTTTAGTTGGGCTTTCTGGTTTTGGGGGGGCCTTAGATTGGACAAAGTTGGGATGTCTAAGAAACCAAAGCCAACTGCGTTCTAATTGCTTGGAAAACTGGGTCTTTCCTTGTAGATATCAAAAGAGGATGGTAGCAAACAAACTTCATTAGTCTTCTATATTTTGCCACATTTGATCTGGGTTTGTTTAAGAATTCTCTTAAATTCTAAATGCAACGAAAGGAGTTTTCCTGATGTATGATTTTTTTGTTTTAACCATCTTTATTTAAATCTGTGACCTACATTTTCCTATCTGCTTCCTTCTTCAAGTCTCGTTTTAGTGAAGATCATTTGAGGGATTAAACGATTAGGGACCTCCTTAGAGGCAGGTCAGATAGTAGACACCAGGACAAACACTAGAGTCCTCATATTCCCGTTGCTGTGTCCAGGAAAACCTGCATACAGTCCAGAGTTCTGTGGGTCCCTGAGGGAAAGAGAGGTTTTCCTTGAAGGGATAGTCTAATAATCTTCGTATATATATGCTTCTTCTAATTCTCTTTATTTTTGTTCTTCTGCAGTCCGAAAGGCACTTTATTATGCAGGTAGTCTGTGAAGCCACACAGTGTCCAGATACGAGGGTAAGTGTAAGGTCATGTCTTCTATCTTTCCTAGGAAATGCTCACTCTAGCATAGTAGTTTGAAATGTTGGAATCTGGTGACTTCAGAAATAATGTTTGACTAATACTTTTATTAGTAAAAGAATTTTTCTTCAATACATTGGAGAAGAGGGAAGAATAGTCCTTGGAAGCTAACATGATGAAAGTTGCCACCCTCTTAAAAAAAGATTTAAGGGAGAAATGGTTTGTGATCAGCTTGCTACTTAATTGCTGTAGGTTGTTCAAGGGCCCATTTTCTGTTGTAGCCTTTGAAACAGCTTTCCTACTTCAGGAACCTAAACCTTGACCCTTGAAGCAGGTGGAAGTAACATCCAGTCTGAGGGCAATAGTGAGTAGTCCTGCCAAGGGTTCTACAGACACCTTTAAAGTAAAAAAGAAGGAAAGGAAAATATTACCCAAATATACCTTGATTGATCCTATAGATTATTGACCCTCTTAAGTGAAGCAGTTACTTATTTACCTTTGTCAGATTGCATTGTTATTAAACTAAGAAGTAAACGGTTTAATCTGATGTTTGCACAAGGTACGAGTGGCTGCCTTACAGAATCTGGTGAAGATAATGTCCTTATATTATCAGTACATGGAGACATATATGGGTCCTGCTCTTTTTGCAGTAAGTACTTCTATTTTATGCAGTTGAGCATATAGCTAATTGCAAAAACCCCTTATTCTTAGATGTTGTTCTGTCAGTTCCGTAATTTTTTTATTTAACGTTGTGAAATCAAGGAAATTCCTTGAGTATTAGATTTGAGTTCATCAGCAGTGTGCCAAGAAAACTTGTGCTAACTTTGTACTCATAAAAAGAGTATATTTTAAAACTCTGTTTCTTCTTCCTGCCTTTCATTTCAGACCTAGCTTTCGTAAATCTACATTTTTGAAACTTGAATATCTGTGGTTGTAGGAGGGGTCGAACTTGAACCAGCACTCATATGGAACCTGGGGTATCTTGTTTTCTCTCTTAAGATCACAATTGAAGCAATGAAAAGTGACATTGATGAGGTGGCCCTACAAGGGATAGAATTCTGGTCCAACGTCTGCGATGAGGAAATGGATTTGGCCATTGAAGCTTCAGAGGTGAGCGTAAGAGGGTTGATGTGGTGGGAGCTGTTATTCTGACTGGGTTTTGGAACTTACCTTTTTTATGGATGTTATTTTTCTCATCTGGGAGAGCTTTATTCTGACTGGGGTTAGAAGGTATCTCCATTTGTAGAAATTTTGGGTATGTTTTTTTTTTCACTAGCCAAAGCCATGAGGCATCTATTTTTACCAGTCGGGATTTGTTGTAAATATTAGTCCTGTGAACACAAGGGGGCAGCAGGCAGTCACATTTTAACCAGATGCTCTCTGATGCTGAATTGTTTTCTTTTGGAAGTCCTAAGTGAGTCTGAGTGAACTCTGGGAGATGGTGATGGATAGGGAGGCCTGGCGTGCTGCGATTCATGGGGTCGCAAAGAGTCGGACACGACTGAGCGACTGAACTGAACTGAATGCAAGCATGAGTTGTATAATTGATAGCTTATCAATTCTGGTGAAGAAATTAGATATGGAGAAAGGGGTTAGTTCTGCACTTGCAAATTAAAATTCCAGCTTTGTTTCAAACCTTAATTGTCTTTATGTCCTTCAGAAAGCACCAACTTACTTTTGGCCTCCTTATGGGAGCTTAGTGCATCTCTTTATCCAAAGGTCAATTAGTGAAATAATGAGGACCCTGTATGCAAGACAGTAAAAGAGATACAGATGTGTAGAGTAGATTTTTGGACTCTGAGGGAGAGGGACAGGTAGAGGGTGGGATGATTTGGGAGAATAGCATTGAAATATGTATACTATCATGTAAGAAATGAATCGCCAGTCTGTGTTCAATGCAGGATGCTTGGGGCTGGTGCATGGGGATGATCCAGAGGGATGTTGTGGGGTGGGAGGTGGCGGCGGGGGGGTTCATGTTTGGGAGTTCAAATAAAAATTAAAAAAAAAAAAGAATATAATTCTTAAGATTGCCATGATCCTTTAAAGTAGATTCTATCTATGGCCTAAAAGAATCTCATTGAAGTCGCTAGACAAAATGAGTGCCTCCAAAGACCAGTCATACTGCATGTTACCATGTGCTTCATGTGTTTGGCGGGGGGACGGAGCGCACCTCAAGACATGCAGGGTCTTCCCTGTCCAGGGATGGAACCCATGCCACCTATAGTGGAAGCGTGGAGTCTTAACCACTGGACTGCCAGAGAGGTCTCTGTGCCCCTGTTTCTCTGTGTAGACGCGTGGGCAGCTCTCGCTGTGTGCCTTTATATGGTATGCCTTCTTGGTTTGTTTGCTGCCATCCAGAATTTGCTTTATGTTTCTCTTCAGGCAGCAGAACAAGGACGGCCCCCTGAGCACACCAGCAAATTTTATGCCAAGGGAGCGCTACAGTACCTGGTTCCAATCCTCACACAGACACTAACTAAACAGGTGAGTTACCCTCCAAATCTAGTCAAGTGAACTGTGAAGCCTTGGTAATGGTTGGTTTGCTGTGGAACAGTTGTCATGAAGGAACTCTGCAATTCTGAAACAACTTGATGTTCTGTTATCCATGACTTCAAAGAGCTGAACTGGATCTATAGGGTCCTTGAGGCTCTGGGTAGTTTGTGACCAGATAAAAGTAACAAGACTTCATGAAGAATGTGGGTTTAATGAGTAAATAGAAAAATTATCTGTTTTTAAAAAAACCGTTTTTGGCTCTGCTGGGTCTCTGTTGCTGCGCGCAGGCTTTCTCTGCTTGTGGAGAATGCGGCCACTCCAGCTGTGGTGAGCTGGCTTCTCCCTGCAGTGGCTTCCCTTGATGCGGAGCACAGGCTTCGTGCACCTGCGCTTCGGTAGTTGCTGCCCGTGGGCTCTAGGGTGCAGCCCTTGTGGTAGCGCACGGGCCAGGCTGCCCCCAGCCCGTGGGATCTCCCCAGACCAGGGATTGAGCAGTGTCCCCTGCATTACAAGGTGGGTTCTCAACCACTGGGCCACCAGGGAAGCCCCGAGAAGTTACCTTCTAGGAAGTGTTCTTAGTTTCTGGTGTTCCTCTTGTTCTGGTGTGGTGTTTAGAAAGATTCCGTCACCTCACCTCTTCTGGTGCATGTGAACTGTACCAGAGAGCTGGCAGTGCTCTGAGGAAATAATGCTGTAACTGAGCACTGCAAAATTTCTGTGTATACAGGAATATAATTTGTTTTTAGGGAATCTCGTGACTCTTAATTATAGCAGTCTGAAAAGATAAGTAGAGATACATTATTTTGAAATGGACTGGGTGTTCCCTTAAATTTTCATCTCATTTTTCAGTTTTACAGTTGCTTTTTTTTTTATCTTTTGATCTTAGTATTTTTGCTTTTGTATATTTTTGCTGTGCATCTCACTTGGAAACAAATCATTCTTTAGGTATGTAATTTTCTGAAACTGCATAATTGTCTTAAATTACTCTGGTGTGAATGGCCACAATAAAAAACACCTTGATTTCCAGTTTCAAGGGAGATCCAGATTAATCTTTTTTAAATTTTTGAAATATAGCAATTACTGGCATACCAGAAGGCTTCGCCTACCAATGCCTTCTTCCTCTTCCCCTCACCTTTAACTCCATAGGTTTTGACTAATTTTGAGAATTCTATTACTAGTCATTTAGCTTTCTTCTGTTCTGCCTTTTACTCGATGTGTTTGAAATTTACCTGCATTCCATGTAGTGGGAGTTTGTTCATCTTGCTGTATAGTAATGAGAAATGCCGTCTCTCTGTCTGCATCCTGTTTAACAGAGGTTGTGTTGACGAGTTTTTGTGGAGGAGATAAAGATATGAAGGTTTTCTATTCTATTTACTTCCCCAAAGCTTAAGTTGTAATGATAACTGGGAGTACTGTAATCAGAGGCCCTTTTGAGTTGAAGAGCTTCTTTGGTCAAGAACTGAACCACTGCCACTTTGTTTAACCAGGATGAAAATGATGACGATGACGACTGGAACCCCTGCAAAGCAGCAGGGGTGTGCCTCATGCTTCTGGCCACCTGCTGTGAAGATGACATTGTCCCACATGTCCTTCCCTTCATCAAAGAACACATCAAGAACCCTGACTGGCGATACCGGGATGCAGCAGTGATGGCTTTTGGCTGCATCTTGGAAGGACCAGAGCCCAATCAACTCAAACCACTAGTTATACAGGTAAAGCTGAGGGAGTGTAGGGGTGGAAAGTGGGATGTTTATTATTTAACCTTTTGCTTGAAGATTTGTCTTTAAGAACAAAGCTGTAAATAATCATCCACAAAGGTCACTTCCAGATAGCTATTTGCTGTCAATGAGGCATAAAATGTATTTATTACTGAACTTTTATTACAAAAACCATACAACTTGAAAAATGGAGAAAAGGCCCCAAAAAAGGTTACCTTTAATCCTCTTGCCCAAGGATGACATTATTAATGCTTTGTATTTATCCTTGAAGGTTTTTGCTGTGTGCGTACTAGGGTGGAGGTCTTACTGTATGAATACTTTTACAACTTGTTTTTTTGTTTGTTTGTTTTCTTGACTAAATATTATAACACAAATAATTCTCCATGGTTTTCAGTGATGTGGGTATTCAGTCCTCAGGAAAAAATGACATGTAATGAAAAATCTTAATGAAAGTTTTGTTATTTATTTTGCTACAAGTGACACAAGAGTGGATTTTAGCTGTTTAGTATTGGAACTCAGCCTTTCAGGAAGAGCTAAATGCCATTTCAGCTGCATCCGGGGATCTCTGCCTGAATAATTCAGTAAAGATGGCTGAAAGTATTTGTACCAAAGTCTTAATAAAACTTTACTGAGATTTGATGAAGAGAGAGGGACTTTTTCATGTTTCCAGTTACTTTTGTTATATTGTTGAATATTTGACAAGCATATCTTATAAAGTGACAAAACTGTTTTGATAACTTTGAGTTAAAACCCAGCCATCAGTGTTTCCTCTTCTGAGGTGTTTGTCAGCATGAATTTCAATCTTTGTTTTGCTTTGCCAATAACTGTTATGTTTACAGGCTATGCCCACCTTAATAGAATTAATGAAAGACCCCAGTGTAGTTGTTCGAGATACAACTGCATGGACAGTGGGCAGAATCTGTGAACTGCTCCCTGAAGCCGCCATCAATGATGTCTACTTGACTCCCCTGCTGCAGTGTCTGATTGAGGGCCTCAGTGCTGAACCCAGAGTGGCTTCAAATGTGTGCTGGGTGAGGCATTTTCTTCCTGTTGAAATAAGGAGCTTGACTAAGCCATTGGCAAGGAAGTAGGAGGTGTGGGAGAGAAATGGATCTACCTCACTAGAAGGCTCTTTTTGAATAGCATCTCCTTCCTAATTTCATCAATTAAAATGTGGGGGAGATATGAGCTGCATGACCCAGAGGGAGCTGTTGACTCATGGTGACTGGTTTAGAACAGTCATGCTAACCCAGTGGGAAAACTCTCTGGACTTGGTTTTCTTTCTTTTCTTCAGTGGCTTGGGGACAAGAAATTTTAAGGTAGAGAGTTGCTGGCTACAAAAAGTACCATTGCTGAGAAGGGGGCACAAGGGAAGGAAGGTAGGCGGCCCAAGTGCTGAGTCAGTATAGGCTGAGTATAGTTCACTAGGGAACTTTGGGGTTTGGGGGAGGAAGTTCAAATAAGGAAGGAGTGGAGTTGAAAGGCTTCCTGTGAATGCAAAGAAAAGAAATGCAGTGGTAGGCATTCATGGTAGGTGAGAATACTGTACTGTTTAGAGAATATTTCTCCTGTGGGCAGGAGAAACAAAATATAAATACAGATACGTACATTTATTTAAGGATACTTCATAGATGTTGTCTTGAGATGACCTTGACAGGAAGAATTAAAGATTCACTGCCATTGATTTATTCTTAGATCAGTTGGAAAGGAACAGTGCCCAGGGTATCTTAAAATGAGGTGATCCTAGAATGGGGTTCTTTTCAGGACTAATTAATATTTACTCTGTCTGGGTTTAAGGCTTTCTCCAGTCTGGCTGAAGCTGCTTATGAAGCTGCAGATGTAGCTGATGATCAGGAAGAACCAGCTACCTATTGCTTATCTTCTTCTTTTGAACTCATAGTTCAGAAGCTCTTGGAGACCACAGACAGGTAACTGATACTATACAGAAATGAGTGGTGTCTTTGTCTAATATAGAAACATTGCAATAGGAGAAATGAAAAGAATACTGGTGCTTCACTGCCTGGCTTATGGGATCTTAGTTCCCCAACCGGGGATTGAACTTGAGCCCTTGGCAGTGAGAGCATGGAGTCCTAACCCCTGGTCTACCAGGGAATTCCCAAGATATCTTTTTAATAGCTTTTTGTGCAAACTAGTCTATTGTCCACATGGATTCTTCAACATTTTTGACTATTTTTTGTATGATTTTAGCCCCTTTCTAAAAGGGCCATTCTAATTATCAGGTCTGGAAACCACATTGAACATAATCATTGGCTCAGATATTGAAATTTTGGTTCCAGGCTATATTGTGTCTGCCAAATTCAGATCAGGTCTGCAGCCATATTGGTTTTTGGGTTATTTTCAGTGAGATAATGTCTACATAAGAATGACTCTGTCCTTTCTCGGTTAAGACTTCTAAGGTTTTTTGCTATGTGTTCCTTACAGACCTGATGGACACCAGAACAACCTGAGGAGTTCTGCATATGAATCGCTAATGGAAATTGTGAAAAACAGTGCCAAGGACTGTTACCCTGCAGTTCAGAAAACTACTCTGGTCATCATGGAACGACTGCAACAGGTGCTCCAGATGGAGGTGAGACTGAACACCTTCCTGACGGGAAGGGTGTGGTGCTTTACACATGGCTCTATTTCAAGACTGTTTTCTTGTTTTCGGTGTTTAAGTATACATGTTCTTAGAAAGACACAAGGCTCATACAAAAAATGTTGCAACTTCCAATTGCATTGCTTAGTACAGTTTATTCATATATTTGTTATACCATATATATGCAAAGTTTATTTACTTTTCATTAGCACTAATAGAGATTATTTATCCAGCAAAAATGGAAACATTTTTGGGAGGGCATTCAGAGCCTTTTAGAAGGTGTTTATTCAGAACATGATCTTCTTTTCTTTGTAGTCACATATCCAGAGCACATCGGATAGGATCCAGTTCAATGACCTTCAGTCTTTACTCTGTGCAACTCTTCAGGTATGATGGTGCCTTATCATTTAATAGTAACCAGGGAAAGCACTGTGTCTCAGGATGAAGATGATGTTGTGGGTGATGATGGTCAGAAGCTTTTATCTAAAGACATATTTATAATTGTATACAGATTATAAATTTATAATTTCCTGATAATCACAGTAGACTTTTTTTTTCTGAGGAGAGACTGGAAAAATGTTACTCCTTGATCATGACTAGCGTGGTGGCATGGCTGAAGAGTTAACTCCCTTTTTTACCTAAGAATCGGGAAACCTTGGAACTTGGCTAGTGCTTAGGGTAGTACTAGGTTATAGAATAGATGATCTTACCTATGACTCCCTTCTCCTTAAGTCTCCTTACGTCAGACTTAATTTTTTAAAACATGACTGTTAACAGCTCTTTCCTGATTCAGTGACATTAGTTGAAACAAAGGGTAAGGAGGGAGGTTTGAGGAATGTTGAATTGGGAAAAGTCAGATTGGCTTTATCAAGACTTTCTTGACCACAGTCTGTAAATGGGTTAGGCCACAGAAAGGGTTGCTTTTTTTTATTTTATGAGTAATAATTCACATATGACATGTCCTTCTTCAAAGCTGAAATAATTCATACAGCTAAATATGGAGGCAGATTTATCACACTTGATGGAAGATCCTCTTGTGTTCTGAATTGGGAAATAGATGAGTTATTTAGATGTATGTTTTGTTGCAGTTGATTTGCACTTCCAAAACTTCTGAGCCAAAAAAGCTTTTCCCCAAAAAAAAGTTCTAGAGACTTAACTGATTTAAAAAAAAAAAAAATTTTAAAGACACAGTATGGTGTGCTGTTTGGAGGGTTTGGAATTAACAGATTCTGAACTTTTATTCATTTTACAGAATGTTCTCCGGAAGGTGCAACATCAAGATGCTTTGCAGATCTCTGATGTGGTCATGGCCTCCCTGTTAAGGATGTTCCAAAGCACAGCTGGGTCTGGGGGAGTGCAAGAGGATGCCCTAATGGCAGTTAGCACATTGGTGGAAGGTCAGTGAGCCGCAGTCAGGCAAGGAAATTTCTTTAGAATGCAAGAGAGTTTCAGTAGCCATGAAGAATTTTTGACTGCAAAAAGCATAGTCCTGTCTTTTCACTTACATGTTATCGAGTCAGTTCAGAGTTGGATTGAACATAAGTATACATTTGTGTATAACTGCCTTGCCACTCTCCCTGAAGTGAATGGGAGCCAATTTCCAAGTCAGGCTGGCAGCTCTTTGGTGGGTAGAGGGAACTGTTATCTACCTCATGTTCCTCAGTTTCCTTTTCCCCCTGAAACTTAACTTGCTTTATTGAGCTTTGACGCCTGTAAAGGATGGAAGAAGCAAAGGTTTATGTTTTCTTTCCTGGCACTTGGTACCTTCTGGTTTGGGTTTTAATGCTTTGGATCTAGGCTGAGACAATATGGTGCCCAGTATGGAACAGAACGAAACACTGAGTCCTAGGAATTGATTGATTTTCTGATTGTTACATATCTTAACTATTCAGAACTGCTTTGGGGAAACCATATCTGACTTCAGGAACTGGGAATGCTCTTCAGTGGTGATCTATAAGGTGTATTACGAAGGCAGACTCATTTCTAGCATAAGGAGCCTGTGTCCAACCGGTCCGGCCCCTTGTGACCACCCTGGCAGGGCACAGAAGTCAATTTTAGTTCCCAGAGTAGCTGAACTGAATATGAAACCCAGACAGCTTTTCTTGACAGGCTTCTTAAATAAGTCCTTGATGGAATTGTTTAAAGATCCTGTTTTATTAAGCTGGCTTCCGGGAACCCCTCATGGACTAGTTTTTAGGAATTGGTGCTGTCGCTGTTGTGGCCCATGTTCAGTCCTTGGTCAGGGAACTGAAATCCCACAAGCCACTTGGTGAGGCCAAAAAAACAAACTGGCTTCCAAAGAGTTCATGTTACAATCAGATGAAGAAGTGTAAGTCAGTATCACTAGCTCAGCCAATTCATAATTAACTTTGACATTCCTTGAGAGCCATACCGCTTGGTAGTTTCAACCAGAGTGAAATCCCACTCTGAAGATTTGGCATTATCTCCAGCAGTAATACGGAGAAGGCAATGGCACCCCACTCCAGTACTCTTGCCTGGAAAATCCCATGGACGGAGGAGCCTGGAAGGCTGCAGTCCATGGGGTCCCTGAGGGTCGGACACGACTGAGCGACTTCACTTTCACTTTTCACTTTCATGCATTGGAAAAGGAAATGGCAACCCACTCCAGTGTTCTTGCCTGGAGAATCCCAGGAAGGGGGAGCCTGGTGAGCTGCTGTCTATGGGATCGCACAGAGTTGGACACGACTGAAGTGACTTAGCAGCCAGCAGTAATGAATTTGGCTTGTCCAAGACAGCAATAATGTCTTTATGATAAAATTGCTGTTTAACTCTCATTTTACCCAGCCTTTTGACTGGAGTGTGTACATTTTGGAAGAGCTAAGATGGTTATTTTTGCTCACGTCTATGATGCTGTGGTGCTAATAGATTGGGTTTGTTTTTTTTTTTTTACAGTGTTGGGTGGTGAATTCCTAAAGTACATGGAGGCCTTCAAACCCTTCTTGGGCATTGGATTGAAAAATTACGCTGAGTACCAGGTAAGCTGTGCTTTTCAAAAATATGTTTATGTCTTCATTTATACCTGGTAGGCATTATAGTACAGAAATCTGGATCCTGTAACCCAGGTGGGGCTTCTCCATGTATCACCCCATGTATCAGGGTTCAGCTACTTTGTTGCCACAAGTGTCTGAACTAAAAGTAGTCAGCAAGAAACTGGATATTAGACACACCAGAGTAGCACCCTCAGAAAGGTTTTGTTTTGTTTTCAATAAAACACCTGTCTCTGCCACCACCATCCCTGGTGAATATTGTCTTTTCTGTCCTTTCTTAATGATAGTTTCAATAACCGTAGTTCTCTTTCTGCCATATTGGTTGTTAAAATGAACTAAGCTCAGGGAAGAAGGGTCTTTCCTTCTTCGACTCTTAAGTTCGTGTGGTAAAGGATCAGTAGCTAGGTAAAAATCGTGCCTTACTCCTGCAGGCAGCCTTTTTCTGTTCCAAAGATGATCAACTTAATCCTTTGCAGGTGTGTTTGGCGGCTGTGGGCTTAGTGGGAGACTTATGCCGTGCCCTGCAATCCAACATCCTACCTTTCTGTGACGAGGTGATGCAGCTCTTACTGGAGAACTTGGGGGTGAGTGTCTGCACACACAGTCTTAGATGATTGAGCATCAGGATCCGTGACAGAGAGTTTGTATGTTCCAGAATGTTGGCTGTAGGCTTATGAAGGGAATTGTTCTTTTTCACAAGATGATGCTAACCTAAGGAAATAAAGAAATGCATGCTCAGTGTATGGAACCTGAGAGGCGCAGGTGGGAGCCTGTTAAGTGCAAAGGAAAAGTAAATATTATAATCTTCTCTATCTAGAGATGCCCACTGCTGATTTTTGTGTATGTGTCTTACAGGTCTGTACCCAATATATTAGTTGCTTATTGTTAAAAAAGCTCTTTGAGTCTTTGGACAGAACTTTTTTTTTTCCTCCTGTCAGAATGAAAATGTTCACAGGTCTGTGAAGCCACAGATTCTGTCAGTGTTTGGTGATATTGCCCTTGCTATTGGTGGAGAGTTTAAAAAATACCTAGAGGTGGTTTTGAATACTCTTCAGCAGGCCTCCCAGGCCCAAGTGGACAAGGTAAGCTTAAAGGTATCTTTAAGTCCAGCCCTGATTGGAGGAGCGGGACTTTTGACAAATGCACAACCAAAGGCCATCAAATACAGTGATTCTATTCTTTTTCTCTTGCAGTCAGACTATGACATGGTGGATTATCTGAATGAGCTACGGGAAGGGTGCTTGGAAGCCTATACCGGAATTGTCCAGGGATTGAAGGGAGACCAGGAGAACGTACACCGTTGAGTATACATTCCAGTTGACTTAGTCTAGTGTGCACTTAGCCAGATGGACTGTGTGTTCATTGCATGGCTTACTTGTAAACTAGCACTTACTGCTTAAAAGAAGGGGAGGAGGAACAGTGCTCTAATGAAGGGAGTAGCTTTGGGGGAGGTTATAGACTTTATTATTTCTGATCACCGCTTCCTCAGCTGTATTGTTTGATCATTGCAAGGGATGGAATCCAGCAAGCCTGTTGATGCTGGTGCATGTATACCACCCCCAAGTGGGAGTTCTTGAGATGTGCTGACCTTCTCCCCATCCAGTCATCTGAACTGAAGGATTGGGGGATTAGATTTCCTCTGTCACCTGATGTTTTTTGTTATTGACTGGGGAGATATTGTACTTCACACTTCTGATATCATAGGCTTAAAGGAAAGATTCCATTTGTCCTTCTACATATATATATATATACATACTTTTGTTTGTTAAGGAGTATCTACCTCTTTTGTTGACTTGATGAATGAGGGAAAATAGTTTGGTGTAACTGTGTATGACTAGTTCTCCAGACCAAAGCCTCCATGATGGGGGTAGGGTATTTGGGAATTTTGAAACAGGGTGTATGCCTGCCAGGTGGAGGGCAACTTCATTAGACCTTCTCTTTCTTTTATAGCGGATGTGATGCTGGTACAGCCCCGAGTAGAATTTATTCTGTCTTTCATTGACCACATTGCTGGAGATGAGGATCATACAGACGGAGTAGTAGCTTGTGCTGCTGGACTGATAGGGTAAGTTATACCCTGCTTCTGATAGCTGAATAGAACTTCTCATAGAAAATGAGAAGACATTTTAAAAAGAATATTGAGAGTACCCTGGATTGGCACAGAGGGGACTTCTTTCTTTAAGAGACTCCATCATACCCCGTTTTGAGTTCTTAGGTGATCTTTCATTTCGGACTTAGCTCTAATCTCATTCCAGACCCTCCAGATTTCTAATTCCCCCCACCAAACTCTAAGAAGTGAGCTCTCAAAGAAGTATAGAAGCAACATCAGATCTATGTCAACATCTCATATTCTGATATTGGTCAACAAATTACCTCTGTTTGGCCTCCTCTACTGAGGGTTTCTGAGGCATCATTAGAAGACAGAACATTGGTTTTGAGGAGCTCAAAGACTTGGAGTCTAGTTCTGATTTTACCATGAATTGGCCGTGGAACCTTGGGTAAGGTCATTCTTTTTTTTTTTTTTACATCTCATTTTTGTAATGTAATCTGTCGAGGGCAGGTATTAGACTTACTTATGTTGAAAATTTCTTCTGGCTTTAAAAAGTAGGTAAAAAAAAAAAAAAGTAAAAAAAAAATAAAATAAAAATAAAAAGTAGGTAAATACCAAGAAACCTATAGCTAGCTTAGCTATAGGTTTGGAAGGTTCTAAACATGATCTTGTTGTCGGGCCAAGAGCTCATTTTCAGGTGTGTTTATTTTGCACAGGGACTTGTGTACAGCATTTGGGAAGGATGTACTGAAATTAGTAGAAGCTAGGCCAATGATCCATGAACTGTTAACTGAAGGACGGAGATCGAAGACTAACAAAGCGAAAACCCTTGCTACATGGGCAACAAAAGAACTGAGGAAACTGAAGAACCAAGCTTGGTAAGAGCTTGTTTCCACTGCCCGCTTTCTTGTGCTTTCTTGGGGAGGAGGTACATTTTCTTTAGACTTTCCTGACAAGGACTTTCTTTTGGTGTTTTGTTTTATACTATTTCCCATATAAGTGCTTCTGAGCCAGGACTTTGATCCTCAGCCGTGTACTAGTGGAAGGGTCAGGCAGCCCATCTTTCTTTGAGCCAAGTATTTGGTGATAAAGGACAGAATTTATATGACTAGAATTCAGTGAAGTCCCCCCAAATCATTTTGGAACCTTAATAAAGTCATCGATAACGGCCTTTTCCCGTAAATCTTTTTTTTTTCTGCTGTTTCTTTCGTCATGTTCTTTTCTGTCTTTACTGAAGTGCTTTTAGACATGGCTTTCTTTTACAAAAGATATCCAAAGTTGGAGTTGTCTGACCTCTGCTTTGAAATATAGCTTTGTTTTTCTCTCACATACTCAGTTATCTTACATCACAGATCTCAGGGCTTCCCAGGTGGCACTAGTGGTAAAGAACCCACCTGCCAGTGCAGGAGACGTTAAGGATATGGGTTCGATCCCTAAGTTGGGAAGATCCCCTGGAGGAGGGCATGGCAACCCACTCCAATATTCTTGCCTGGAGAATTCCTTGGACAGAGTAGCCTGGTGGGCTATAGTCCATGGGGTCGCACAGAGTCAGACATGACTGAAGTGATTTAGCGCACACACACACATATCTCAGTAAAATTGGCCATTTTGAGTTTTGTCTTTATAGTTTCCCACCCTTTGTAAGTGCTAATGAAAGCAGGTAGATGGCATATAGGGAACTAATAAAAATAATCAGTCCTTGAAAAGTTGACAAATTCACTTCAGGTCTTTGAGCACTTAATTGTAGGAATCAGTGAGATGTTTGGCTCTATTAGCTATATGCAATCTCAAAAATTGACCTTTTTTCCATCTGTTTTTAGATCTGTTACCATTGGGATGATAACCTGAGACCCCCACTGGAAATCTCCAATCTTTTGAAAAACCCGGAAGTGAGGAGTGTGCACGGATGCTGAATGTTTGGGAAATGAGAGAATGAGTGAGTGAGGCTTGAAAACACACCATATTGAAAATCCTGCCACAGCAGCAGCTGCAGCCACCAACAGCAGTGCTGTTAGTGAGCCAAGTAAGCACTGACTTCGTAGAAAACCATAACGTCGGCCATCTTGGAAAAGTGAAAAACAGTGGATTTACTTTGTTATAAAAAAGGAAGCTCTCTTCCCAGGAGAGGCTAGAACTAGCTTTTCTGTCTTTTGGCCGGTGCCGAGTGGAATGACTAGCTTGGGAGAGGAGGAGGGACTGGGTTCAGCTGTGGTGCTTTGCTGTAAAAGGCAGCCTGGCCTTTGCTACTGATGAGAGAGATGGAGCCTGGGTCTCAAGCCCACCTTTGGTGTACCTTTGCCACATGGTACTGGTACTGTATGCGTGCCAGCTAAAAGGAGGGTGAGGGGTCCTTCACAGTCTGAGAATGAGTGTGTGTGAATGAGGCGGTATCCACATTCTCAACTTCAAGTCATTGCAGTTTCTTTTTCCCAGAAAAAAAAAGGGGTTAGATGTTGCATTTCATAAAACTAACTGAAGTTCGGTCTACTGATGCAGCACAAGAGATGTAAAAGAAGAAAAAAAAAAGAGGAAAGACGCTCTTTAGGTTTTGTTTTTTGGGTTTTTTTTTTCTTTCATTTTCTTTTTTTTTTAATTTTAGGGAAAACACTGACGAATGGTCAGAGCTCCCATCCTGATCTTTTCATCAAGGCGCCTTTCCTAATAATATGGTTCAACTGTGAATGTAGAAGTGGGGGGTGGGGTTGGGGGAGGAAAAAAAACAAACTCTGGAGTTAGAGGATATAGAAAAAATAAAAATACATTGTTACAAATAAAGAATGCAGACTTCAAAAGAAAGCCACAACCCAAACAAACCAAAATTTAAATGCTCAGAATTGGCAGCACAAAAGAAAAGTTCTCTCCTGACATGTATTGTGGCAGTCTGAACGCCCCTAGAAAATTGTGCCAAAGAGTTTAGAAAACATATACTGAAAACAAAACACATACAAACAACAAACTTCAGGTAACTATTTTGGATTGCAAACAAGGATAAATTAATGTTTATAAACAATCTGATAAAATAACCATTTGGAAACTGCTTGGCCTTCTGTTCTCATTTATTTGATTGATTATAATAAGGTATTGGTCTCTTGCTGCACTTCAAAACCAAGTGATCAAAAGAATACATATGTGTGTGTGTGTGTATATACACACACACATATATACATTAAAACTTGTGATGAAAATGGCACTTGAAAAGGTTATATTTTTCCACTGAAGTTGAAGATTAATAAAATGGTGTCAAAACATTCCCCTGGTCACACGCTTTAATATTTTTGTTTAAAGTGTGATGTGCTATGATAACTAAATCAGACAATTTTTTTCCCTTTTACAAGGGAACAGGGCACCTTGAATTTTGGTTTTAGCCTCTTTCAGCAATAAGGAGGGATGTCGGTGAGCTTTGATCCCCTTTTGGTTTTGCAATTACTAGGAGTTTCTGCTGGCATTTTGAATATGCTGCTTTCAAAAGCACCAAGGAAGATTTTAAATTGCTTCCTGGTATTTGGAGAATTAAAAAATAAGACCTTAACTTTCCGCTTTTACTTCCATTCTAGCAAAAAATATGGGCTTACATTTTTTTCTCTTTGCCAACTCCCTGTTCAGGCCTTCCATTCATAAGTGGGATTGGCTCAGTTTTGCCCATCCATATGGCAGCATCTCTAATAGCTCTTGTACAGGGTATCAGATATTGTGCCTTTTGGTGCCAGGTTCAAAGTCAAGTGCCGATCTATGAACCAGTGTACAAAAAAAAAAAAAAACAATCCAGGTGTTTGAAGGAAAGACGCTCCATTGTGAATAAAGAGCTCACACCAGCTCCTAAGCCCTATGAAGAGACCTGGCCTTCTAATGCCTTGTTTAAATTTTAGTTGTTGCTTGAGGGAAAGGATGATCTACTAACCATTCCTGATAGGGTTGGTCAGGGCTTAGGGAGGGGGCAGGAATATTGGGGAGAAAAAAAATCTGATCATTCCTCAGTGCTACCCATTTCTGTCCTGTGTGGGCTGCTTAGCTAGACAGCAGGAGAATAAAGTACACCGAGAACCATAATGAAAACAAAACCTTCCGTGTGTTTTGTCATGTTTTGTTCCAGGGAAGCAGTTGACAAGTGCTGTTACTAATGCTTTCTCCCAGATCCGCTCAGTGATGGAGAGAAGGAAAGTGGGCTGGTTGGTTTGCGGTCTTGGTGCCTCGCAGTTTTCTTTGCACTGGTTATGCATTTATTATCCTCCTCTTTTCTAGCTACCTTTGGCTAGTAGGTCTTCCCACTGGGTATTTGTCCTTAATCAACTGTACCACCTAAGGCAACTGGATGCAAAATGCATTCTGTCCGCTCACTGGGCCTTCCCCACTCTAGTCTTGGCACATTCCTTCAAGAATGTCATTACCGTCTGGTAGGATGTCAGTGAAATGTGAAGAAAATAGGCATCAGACTAGGCTTTGGTTTGCCACAAGTGGCAGCTGCCTGTATCAATTACAATTACATTTATTAATTTTGCTTTTCATTTTCCCAGTTCCTCCCAGCTCCCTTCTGTTGAAATGTTGAGATTTTGGCTGTCAGAGGCAACTGCAACATTGCCTTAGGGACTTACGGAGGAGGGGAATTGCTCAGTGTAGTATTTTCATTTTCAGAACCAAGTAATCTAGTCACTCTTATATAAAAGTGTGTTAGTCCAACTTGAAGAAAAATTCATACTCCATCAGCTTTTGATAGCATCTCGGATTTTGAAACAACTTCCGTCTGTAATTGGCATTCAGAATGCCCTTGGCATGCCAGTCTGTGATGGCAGTAAAAGACCTGTTAAAACACTTGAGCCCAACTTTATTAACCAAAACTGATACCACCACCTTTATCTTCTAAATAAAGTCCGCTTTATTTTTATTTTCAACATTTTGGTGCTTCATTTTTGGTTCTAGATGGTGTCACCTTTTTGGAGGTGAAATAAGCTGTTTGAAAGAAGCTGGTATGTATGGTGACATGTGTGAGTTGGGGAAAGGAAGGACACATCTAAGGACAAGCTCTACTGTAGTACAATGGGAAATGAGTGAGAAACAATTTGCTGCAAATGAGGCAGTGAGACTACGTGGAGGAGGTTTCCTGTCCAGAGAAATCTGAAACTGCTGGAGACTGTCCTGTCTTGTGCATATTTTTCAGGCTAATGATCTGGTCTGTTTAATGGCTTATCCAAAAGTTGGATTTTTTAGTTTGCAGTGTGTACTTAATTTCTGCTTACACTCTTTCCCTACCTCTGCCCCCCTAGGCCCAAAACTTGGAAAGAACACTAATTTGAGATTAAGAAATGGTCCTTTCTTTTACCCTGCTGTTTATTAGTGCAGTGAGATGCCTGCAGGCTACTTTATGGAAAAATGCACTTTCTTATTTTATGTTGGGCAAGTAAAATGAGGGCTGACCTTCATTTTCCTACCTTAGCCTCCATGTGGCCTTTCACCATTTCTGATTGCACACCCGTCAGTAAGAAATTTTTGATCATGCATACCCCTATGTGTTGATAAGTTATATACCTGTACTACTGTACCCCATATATTGTGTAATCATAAGACACAAAAATAGATATTAAAAAGCAATTATATGAAAAATAAATATAAGTAGGAGTTCTAATATTTTTTTTCTGTACCCAACTTTGGAGATTACTGGGTTATAGAGGGTAACTTGTAATTCTTACTAACTGCATTAAATTTTGAGTGATGGCAAGCACATTTCTCCATTGAAAGTATACTTGGAGGAAAGAATGGTATCTGTTCACTATCTAATGATGGGGAGGAGCTGCTTCCCTTAAGAATCTTTTCCCAACAGTCCTCCAGATAATTCCCCATTCCTATCTAACTCCCTTCTCAACTAACACAAGAAAGGATATAAATGTACAAGGTTATAGTTGCACCTGGCCTCATCAAGGATTCCAGCCTGACTTCCCTGATGTGAAAAATTGTAAACGCTGAGATTTTATGTTTTATTATACCTTAATTCTCACAACCTTAGCAGAATGCTGTATGGGAGAATATACAGGCTAGAGGGGCAGAAAGGGTAATTTATCAGACCAAGGTCACAATGGAGCTCGAGTTCAAACCCAGGCCAGTCAGATACCAAAATCCAAGCTTTTCTCTCATTTGTCCTAGACAGATACTGTCCATCGTAGTGATACAAAACAAGGATCCATACTGTACGTATTTAAGATATGCCATTCATTTCCTTCACGGCACTATGTAAAGGTACATTTGTTGCTTATTTATTACCAGGTTTGCCAACTATAATGAAGGCTCCCAAATTTGGTGACCTTGACTGTCTTTCCTCAGCCTAGGGCACTGTCTGAAGTACAGTAGACCTTTATAAATATTTGTTGAACTAATGACATGCTAGTACAGTTGAGGGAGTCTCTGACATGGCATCACAGCCTTTGAAAGGCAGAGACTTGGGCTCCTGGCTCTTACCTCATTTGCTGGATGACCAGGCTAGCCTCTTAACCTTGGGTTAATTAGGGAAATGGGAGCAGGATTAGTCAATAGTCAGTCATACAGTGTTCATTTTACACACTTAACAAGATGCCAAGCTTGTAATAAGCATCTTAAATAAACTAATACAAGTAACCCTCATCGACCCTATAACAAAGACACCATTTTAGTCCCAGTTCACAGATGAGAAAAGTGCAGTGCAGAAGGGGCAAGAACCTTGCCCAAAGACACTCGTAAGCGAAGCAGGGCTGACTCCCCATGCTGTGCTTGTCCTGCTGGACTGTTGCAGACTGCTGTGTGTGGCTCAAGGATAAGCAGATGACCCACTGCTCCCAGCAAGCTTACAGGTAACAAGCAGCGAGAGACATGGATGAAGGGGTTTGGGAATTAAATGATGAAGTCATTTTGCCTTGATTCCATGAGATCTACTGTGACCCTTTTGTCAACTGTCAAAACTCGGCTCTAGGATGGAGGGGGGAGGTGTGTGCATACTTCCTAAAGCCAACTTTACTCCCAGCTGGAGTCTGAATCTTCTCCCTGTACTTCTGCTTCACTTGCCCTCTGAGCTAGAAGCTTTGGGGAACCAGGGCCGGGGGGCAGGGTGGACGTTGGTGCCTGATGGCCCGAAAGTGCACTCCACCTCTGAATTACCCTTGTGCCATCACCCAATCCTGGGCAGTGCAGCATGGGTAGGAGGCCTGAGCTGTTCCCTCTCCCAAGTGTTCCTAGGCCATAAGTTCCTGAGCTTAACTCGGTATGAAACATACCTTCTTGTTTGAAAGCAAAGTACACCTCAGCTTTGGAGCCGGGCCTGAGCTCTGGATGCAGAGGGGCAGCCTGTCACCATCCTGAAGGAAAGAATTAAGATATGAAATGGTTTCCTGTGAATTAGCTCTTCATTGCAATGAGCAATGCCTCCTATTTTGTGACCCCTGCCCTTCAAAATATTCTAAGTCCTTAGAGTATAACCTTGTGCAAATTCTTTTCTGATCAGGAGACTCCTCATCTGCAAAATAGGGATTCTAATGAAGGAATATAGAAAGTTCTAAGCACAGGATCTCAACACATGCATTAATTAACTGATCAATAACTATCATTGAATTATGTGCCAGGCTCCAGGGATACAATGGTGAATGAAGCAAATAAAACCTCCTTCCCATGGAGCTCACATCTGCTGGACAGCACATAGTATTCAAAAATTCAGTAGAGGTATATTTCACTCAAAGATATTGTGCATTCTGTTATAGACAGTCCTGATAAAGAGACTATCTTGATAAAGCAAGTCATACCAATTTTTTAGTTTCCCCTGTGCATAAAAGTTACATTATACTGTAGTCTATTAAGTGTGCAACAGCAATATGTCTGAAAAAAAATGTACGTACTTTCATTTAAGAATAATGCTGTTGCAAAATTGGTTGGCACCAATTTTTAATACACTTGATTGACACAGGGTTGCCACAAACTCCCAATTTGTGAAAAAACAGTATCTCGGAAGTGCAATAAAGTGAAGTACAATAAAACAAGGTATGCCTATAGACTAATTTTTAACTGGGAGATAGCAGAAATGCACATAGTTGTGAAAAATATGAAGCACAGATAGTTATAAACTTTGCACCCAAACCTTGCAGGTTTGATTGGAGGATGTACGTTACTTCCACAGAAATGGGGATCTGGGGAAGGAATGAGTCTTGCCACCACTGTGCAAACCTCTGATATGATGGAAGACTATCGGCTAGAGCTGGAATCCCAGGATGGTTCTGGAGCAAACCCTAATTTTCTTGAGTCTAGAACGGGAGGGCTAAGGTGGCAGCTGAATCCAGCATTGTCACATGTGTCTAATCAATTTTTCTGCCTGCCTGATTCTATTTGAGTCATCTGCATTTTATTTTGATTCTATCTTTTTGCCAGCTGCTACCACCACCTCCTCCATTTCAGGCAAGAATGGGACAGGAAAGATCGTGTTTTTCCAGAGCAAGAGTCCTGGGAGTGGGAGACGGTCCCCACCCCAATGATTTCCAAGGAGAAAACATGTTGAGGTGACTTGGGCCCTGCTTCTGTCTCTCCCACCAGTAACTCAGCCATCCAACACATTCCCGCCTTTCCTCTCACCCCGCCCTTTCCCCAGGACCTTGGGTTTTACCTTTTTCTGTCTCTATCATGATGAACCCTGGTAATATGGGTTCTTAGAAGGGATTCAAACCAATCGCCAGTTTTCTTAGGTGAGAGAGGTAACATCCAAAAGTCACACAACTTCACCTGCTTATTCAACCAGGAACACTGCTTCCTACCCTTCAAAGTTTAGCTTAAACATTACCCCATCAGAGGATCTTCTCTGACTGCTTTATCTAAAGCAGATTCCCACCCCACCCCCCCAAAAAAATTATTTATTGTTGCCCCTTGTGTCTTCTTACTCTTTATCACAATTTATAATTGTTTCATTTATTAAATTTTTTTTCCCATCTGACTCCTCTACTAGAACATAAGCTCCATAGGGCAGGAGAGACAACAGGTGTTCAAGAAATCCTTGAATAAGCATACAGTGAGCAGGTACTATCAGGGCAGCTGGGGATAAGGATGGATAAAATGCAGTCCCTGTTCTCAATGTCTGTCCAATACAAACAACAGAACCAGAAATGAGGGGATGCTATGAAATTAGGTCTAGATTCCAAGGAGGTATTTTGGGGGCACCTGAACCAGGTATAATATCTGTTGGGCTCTTGCTACCAACTGCTTAGAATCCCAGATAAATCACTGGGCTGGCCCTGCCGGGTGACTCAGGCCTGAACCTTGACCAGCTCAGAAGCATCAGGAACTGACAACTAATCTTGCAGAGTGTGTGCTTAGACTATACCTGGGCCCATTACCCTTTCCAGTGAGAAGGGCTGCCAGTCAGTTTCAGGTCCAGCTGATGGCCCAGTCCATGCTCATTAAGACCTCAGGCAACCCCACTACATTTATTCCCAGCCTCCAGTCTTTTGCCTGGTCTTCTAAGAGTTTTGGAAGAGAACCTGTACAGTCAAGGAAGATGACACCTGCCCAGCCCTCTGGATTAGTGGGGTGACAGATGTCCCAGCTGGGTAGCCTTCATATCTAAAGGGCAGGTGGATTGTCCCACATGGCTCAGAAAAAAGCCAGTGTTCTGGACTGTAAAAGGCTAGCAGGAGAGACTGGAAGGGAAAACAGCAGGAAAAGGAGGAGGTAGGAAGCGTGAGAATCCCTTTCTTTGAAAGGAAGGAATACAGAGCCTCTGGTGGCTCTTCTGGGAGGAGTTCACCCTTCAATCCACTCTTCCCCCTACAGTGGGGCAAAATGGGAGCTGCTGCTGCTGCTTCTAAGCTCACAGCAAGCAAGAAACATTTTTTCCTGTCCTTTCCTCATTCACCATCCCTTCCTCCAGTAGCCAAAAAGGTAGGCTCAGGTTCCCAGCAGCCTGAACCTTCTTTCCAGATGTGAGGCTTCAAGCTAAATGCTGAACCCACCCAAAGCCCTTGATTTACCCTATACCAGGTAATCAGGGTTGGCTTGTCAGGCGTTAGCCAGAGTCCTCCAGAATTTCCCGGATCATTCCCTACTGCAGCCAGGCTGACCATGCCTCTGCCCACGTTTTTTAATCCATCAGGGAATAACCAAAAAGATTTTAACACCCCGGAGGAGACCAGTCACTGATCACCTTTAGTTCCTATCCCCATTCCTCTTCTACAGTTCCCCAGGTCAGGAATTATCGCCAATTTAATTCAGAGGGGCTAAGTAACTTGCCTAAGGTAACACAGTGGGAAAGGGACAAAAACTTGTGACTCCTCCCCAGCAGTTTGGCGGGTGCTCAAGTACTCTTTGTGGAAAGGGTGAAATGTTTGTTCATTTCGCTGGCCTGTGGGTGCCTCTGTGTGTTGGGGGAGGGGGTTGTGTGTGAGAGAGGGAAGCTGTTCTTCCTAATGAACTTTTATCTCCTCAGTTCATTCTCATTTCCAAAGTTACTGATTTAATGTTAATCTGACTGAACCCTACGGTTACTGTATTTATCATTAGAACAATGGCCCCTCCCCCAAGAGCAATGAAGAGTAGGTCTAATGTTTTCCTTCTCAAAAGAGCAAAGACCAAAACAATCCAATAAAGAATCTCACTTTCCCCTAAAATGTATATCCTCAAAGCAAATCTCAACGCACTACCCGAGTTCCTACGCTGTCCGCAGACGCCCCCACACACCCGCCACGCCACACTGCGTGGGGAGGCGTCAGGGAGGGGGCGCGGAGCGCGGGCCGCGCGGCAGGGAGCCGGTGGGCGCCGGGCGCGCAGCCAGGCTGGGCCGCACGGCGGGGGGGCCGGCCGCCCCTCGCCACGTGGTGGTGGCCGCGGCGGGGTCCGTGGCGCCTTCCCAGCCAGAGAAACCCGGAGCAGCCGGGGAGGAGGAGGAGGCGGCGGCGGCGGCGGCGGAGGAGGAGCGGGGCGGGAGCGAGGGAGGGGGGACTTTTTTTTTTTTTTTTTTTTTTAACAAGAAGTGATCATCTTTTAATTTCATAGCTGCAGTCACCATCTGCAGTGATTTTTTAAACCAAGACAATCAGCCACTCTTACCATTTTTTTCTTCATCTATTTGCCACGAAGTGATGGGACCAGATACTGCAACTTTAGTTTCCTGAATGTTGAGTTTTAAGCCTGCTTTTTCACTTTACTTGTTCACTTTCATCAAAAGACTCTTTAATTGCTCATCACTTTCTTCCTTTAGGATAATATTATATGCATATTTGAGGTTGTTAATATTTCTCCCAGCAATCTTCAGCCCAGCTTATAATTCACCCACCCAGGCATTTCTCAGGATGTATTCTGCATGTAAGTTAAATAAGACCATATACAGCCTCGATGTACTCCATCCTCAATTTTGAGCCAGTCCATTGTTTCATGTCCAGTTCTGTTACTTCTTGACATGCATATGGGTTTCTCAAGTGGCAGCTAAGGTGGTCTGATATTCCTATCTCTTTATAAAAATTTTCCACAGTTTGTTGTGATCCATGCAGACAAGGCTTTAGCATAATCTTTGCAGCAGAAGTATATATATATTCCTGAAATTCTTATGCTTTTTCTGTGATCCAGCAGATATTGGCAATTTGATCTCTGGTTCCTCTGTACTTTCTAAAGTCCAGCTTATATGTCTGGAATGGAAAATATATCAATAAATAAGTCTATTATTTCTAACCTGGTTGGAATGACATGACAATCATCCATGTCAAGGGAGATCAGGGTCAAAAAGGTCCCATTTACATTCCAAGTCTGGTTCATCAGTGGGCAAGCTGGTCCCTGACTACACGAAACTCTCAAGATGTCAGTCACAGTGGAGAAGAAACCCAATCTGAATTGTTATTCATTGTAGGAAGGGGGATTCCTTCCAGGGCCTGGGAGTGGGAAATTGTCTAACACTCAAGAATGAATTGTCTGAGGAGAAAATGTGCTGAAAAAACAAGATACCTCACCAGGAAGGGGTGCCTAAGCAGAGACCAGCTGGGTAAAGAATCTGGAAGAACTGCTCTGTCATATGGCTCACAGTCTGTTTTCATGGTAATGGGGTTGGTTTCTGGATTGTCTCTGGACAACTCTTTTGACTCAGAGTCCTTCCTGGTCATGCACACATCACTCAGCCAAGATGAACTCCAGTGAGAAGGATTTTGGGAGGTTCAGTTCAGTTCAGTGGTAAGACAGATACACTGATCTCTCCTCTTTCCTTTTGACCTTTCCCAATTTCTTCTGCTTGGTGGTATAGTGTTAGTTTCTTCTTACCAGGACCTCCTCTTGTAAGGTAACTCATGTAAGTGATTACAGTCAGGCCTAGCCAAGGAGAAAGTTTTCTCTCAGTGGTTCCCCCAACAATTTCATTGTCAGTGTAAAGAAATACCATTGACTGCTGTATGTTGATTCTGTATTTTGAAACTTTGTTGATTATTAGTTTTAATATTTTTTTAATTTAACTCTTTAGGATTTCCTTCCTGAAGATCATATCATCTGTAATTAGGAAATATTTTACTTCTTTGATTTGGATGACTTGTTTTTTCTTTTTCTTGTCTAGTTGATCTGGCTAGGACTTCTACTATGTTGAATAGGAATGGTAAGACTGAAAACCCTTGACTTGTTCTTAATCTTAGAGTAAGAATTTTCAGCTGTTCACCATAAAGTATGTTAATTGTTGGCTTGTAACATGAGCTTCATCATTATGAGCCATATTCTTTCTGTATCTCATTTATTGAGGACTTTTATTATGAAAGGGCTTCCCTAATGGCTCAGTGGGTAAGGAATCTGCCTTCAATGCAGAAGACGCAGAAGACATAGTTTCTGCTGAACTAGATTCCCTAAAACTACTCTAGTCTACAAATGTTTGTCAAATTTGATGTGAGAAAAAAGCTGAAAACTCCTAATCCGTCATCTGCTCCCTTATTTCACTTTCAGCTGCATATTTCTTTTCTCAGCTATACCAGAAAACTATATTTTTCACTCTTCTCTACATGCTGCTCCAATGACATTGAATATATCTTCCTTGTTCCTGATTACAATTCATCTTAGGGCTGTTTAATTTTATCTTTGCTATAAAACCTTGCTCTGCTAGCTTCCACCTGAATCATGTGTCTCTTCTATATGCTCTCATATCGTATATCACTCTATTATAACAGAGTATTTTCTATCATTTATAGTAACTGTTTTGTATGCAGTAACAGATAGGAAACAATCTAAAACAGGGATTATGTCTTATTTGTATTCCTAACAGTTAGCCTAGTGCCTACAGTATGGAATCTATTCAAATTTGTTGAATAATTTTAGTCTACATAATAACCCCTTTGAGGTGAATATGATGTTCACTTTATAGTGTGAAAGGTTCTGTTTGCAACATGTCAGTGCATTAAGTTCAGTAAATCTTGCTATTTATATTCTCTTTGGAGTTAATTTTCGGTGGTTGACTATGTATTTTGTGTGGAAACATATCTAAGCAGAAATTATGAAAATTCATGCCATTCCAGATTTCTGCCATTTCCTACTGTTCTTGGGTTCTTGCAGCAAGAATACTAAGGGATGGGGGGTGGGGAGAGACCCGGCGGCGGCGACAGGGCGAGAGCGGAGCGCGGTGCCAGGGGGGTGGGGGCACCGGTGCCCGTCTGGGGAGGGAGCAGGCGGAGGGGGTAAGCTGCGATTACCAGCAGGAACCGGCAGCAGCTGTGAGTCCCGGCAGGGCTGGGCGGGGGGAGGGGAGCGGCGCCTAGGGTTGGCTCGCGGGGGTCGCGGGGTGGGCTGGAGAGGAGGTTGGCCCGCAGCTGGTCCAGGGCAGCGGGGAGGGGAAGGGTCCGGCATCGGCCGTTCGCATTCCCCCTTTCCCCCCTCCTCCGCCGCTTCTCAGGCCGCACCGCTTCCGGAGCCCCTTCCCGGGCCCCAGGAGGTGCTCTAGGGGCCCGGGGCTCGGCGGCAGTGGGGGAGGGGGCTGCCTGGTCCGGGCCTCTGAGAGGGGAGGGACGACAATTTCTGTCGGCCGAGCTAAAGGGGTTTAAAGGGCGGCTCTTAAAGGGGCCGCAGAAGGGGCCCGGGCGGAGGAGGCACCCCTTCCCCGTCCGCCTGTCGTCGCGCTCGCGCGGGGCCGCTGGGCCGAAGGGAGAGAATGCAGAGGAAGCAAACGCGGGTCGCGACCGCCCAGGAGGCAGAGCCCCAGCTCGTGGGGTTGGGCTCGAAGTGGCGGGCCGGGGGTCGGGGGTGTGGTGAGCGCTGGTGAGCGGAGCTGGGGGAGAGGGGATAGGCTTGGAGAGGAGAGGGTTAAAGGTGGGGCCAGCCCTACAAACACGCGCACACACTTCTTACTCAGACCCGGTCACACGCGTTTCCCCGGCACTTAATGCGGGGCGGTGTTGGGGCTTGGGCCCGAGCCCTCTCCACCCAAGGCTTTTGCTGCCCGGCTTTGGGAGGTCGCGGACCCCACTGCCTCAATTCACACCTCGGGAGCCCCCTGTCTTACGCGCACACATGCTCCGGCGCGCGCGCACACCTCGGACATTCCCATAGTGCCTCACGTGACACACGGCCCCGAACGTGCCCACCCTTCACACACGCTCACGCACGCGTGCACACACAAACACTCACGGCCTCCCGGTCACTTCCCCCTCCATCCGACCCCCGCCTGCATCCCCGCTTAAGGCGCTCATTGACTATGACACACCTACACTCATTCACAGACACACACTCCCCCCCACACATGCCAGCCACAGACACACATTCATAAACAGGGCCAGGAGAAGTACACACGCACCCCCTCGCCTACTCTTTCGGGAGCCCTGAGTCATTCCTGCCCAGTCCCAGGGCTCCCCACTTCCCTGTGTGCAGGCACACAGGCCGGGTTTAGTTCTTTGTCTGCCCTCTTCACCTGAGCCCCCTTCCCTTCTGTTCCCTCAGACACAACCGAGGACTTCCTGTGGGTCCCAGGTCAGGGGTGAGGAGGGCCTGGAGGGTTGCCACAAACCCAGTGTGAGTTGGGGAGGCGCTTCCTTTTCCTGAACTCTGGGATCCTACAGGAGGAAGCTGGGAAGTTGGGCAGGGGCCCAGCAGAGGATGTGCTGACCGTGGTGGGGTTGACCCTCCCAGAAGCACTGGGCCTTCCTTAGGGAGGAGCCAGGGGTGCCGGAGGCCTGGCATGAGGAGCTTGTCAGAGAGGTATTTGGGGAAGTGAGGCCTGAGGTGGGGAGGGGGCTGAGGAGTAAGGCAAGGCAGGCCTCATCTGGGGAGGGGGCTGAGGAGTAAGGCAAGGCAGGCCTCATCTGGGCCCCCTGTGCTGGGAGGGCAGCGCTCTCCTGTCCACAGGTCTCCCTGGGTTCCGGAAAGAGTCCTTCTCTGCTTCTGGCTTCGCTTACTTATCCCTATTTGTCCCTGCTCCCACTGTCCCCCACAAGTCTTACTTGCTTCTGGTCCCAGCCCCTTCCCCAGGGCACCAGAGAAGAGAAGATGGGTCTGGGAGGAAGCTGTGAGACACAGAGGCAGGACCAGGCTGCATCTCAGCTGGCCACAGAGCTCCTCAGGCCAGGACAAGGGGTGTTGGGACAAGCTCTGGGCCCCCCTCCCCACCGTTGCTCCTGCTCTCCCAGGAGGCCCAGGGCGGGCTGTGGCCCAGGCCCTTGCCATGGAGTCCATGTTTGAGGATGACATCAGCATCCTGACCCAGGAGGCCCTGGGGCCCAGTGAGGTGTGGCTGGATGCCCCTGGAGACCCCTCGCTGGGGGAGGACATGTGCTCTGCCTCCCACTTTGCCCTGATCACAGCCTACGGAGACATCAAGGAGAGGCTGGGGGGCCTGGAGAGGGAGAATGCCACCCTCCGCCGCCGCCTCAAAGTCTACGAGATCAAGGTCAGAACCTGGGGGTAATGGGGGTCTGACTGTGTGTGTGGCAGGGGAGGGGGCTGCTCGAGATCCAGCAGAGACTTCGGGGATCTGAAAGAGGGGCCTGGGGCACTCAAGGACCCTTCATGAGGGTTGTGGCTGCTCTGGATGGATGGGGATCCGGAGAGCCCAGCACCAATCAGGAAGGGATCGGGAGNGTGTGTGGCAGGGGAGGGGGCTGCTCGAGATCCAGCAGAGACTTCGGGGATCTGAAAGAGGGGCCTGGGGCACTCAAGGACCCTTCATGAGGGTTGTGGCTGCTCTGGATGGATGGGGATCCGGAGAGCCCAGCACCAATCAGGAAGGGATCGGGAGGGATCCTCTTAGGAGCGCTAGACCTTAGATCTAAAAAAGATCTGGCTGGTGAGAACCGCTTCCCATGGGCCATGGGAATTGGGATGAACAGATCCCACTGGAACTGGGAGGGCGAGACTAGAACTCTGAGTCAGGTTGTGGGATGGGGACACAGTTAGGCTGAAGCTCTTCTGAGGGCCTACCTCATTTGCAGTACCCACTGATCAGTGACTTTGGGGAGGAGCACGGTTTCTCTCTATATGAAATCAAGGATGGTTCCCTGCTGGAGGTGGAGAAAGTCAGCCTGCAGCAACGGCTCAACCAGTTCCAGCATGAGGTGAGCCCTCCCTGAGTCTTTGTTCCAATCCACCTCTGCTAATCCCCAACCCCAGCCTCTGGCCTTCCGTCTCTTTGATCAGAGATGGCCATGGTCCTCCACGGCACCAGCTTCAACCCCGCCTGGCCCTCCACTGGGTGCTGGCAGTGGGGGTGGGAGGCACAGGGTGCTTGCTCTGCCCCCAAGTCAAGGTAGGCCTGACTCTGGCTGCCTTCTGCCCTCTCTGTGCCTCATCCAGTTGCAGAAAAACAAGGAGCAGGAAGAACAGCTTGGGGAGATGATCCAGGCTTACGAGAAGCTCTGCGTAGAGAAGAGTGACCTGGAGACGGAGCTGGGGGAGATGGTGAGGTCCAGGGAGCCTGGGTGCTTGAGGGTGTGACCTTGGCTGTGTGCTTGTGGTATACACTCTGCGTGTTCATGTCTGTGAGTGTCCACGTCTGGTGAGTGGGGTTGTGTGTGTCATACAAGTTGTGAGCAACTCTGTGTACATCCTGACTATACAGTGACAGAGGATGACTATGTGAGTGGCCCTGTAGAACACTGTGAGTCGTGCTGGGTTGACCCTCTGCCTATAGCACTGTGCTGGAAGGCTGTATGGGTGAGGACAGAGGGGACTGGAAGTGTTTGAGACTGCTGGGATGGGCCTTGGCCTGTGTGTGATTCTAAGTTACGGTATGGCCATGCGGGTGAGCAAGTGGGCAGGTGTCAATCAGGAGACATGGTCTCTTACTGACTCGTAGCTATGACCTGGGTCAAGTCACTTAGCCTCTGTCCTGCCTCTGAGAAGTGGGGCAAATAATAACCTTGCTGAGCTGTTACGGGACATTCATGTAAAAATGCTTTGACTCAATCGCATTTACATGGCACTTACCTGTGTGCCAGGCATAATTCTTATCTCTTCAGGTATATTTACTGATTTTAATCCTTGTAACAAACTGACCTCAGAGGTAGGTGTGGTTAGCCCCATATTACAGATGAGGTACACAAAGCCCAGAGTAGTTACGTCATATATACAGATGGAAGCTTTTACGCTCTTGAGGGGGTGGCAGTGTTCGGATAGGGGGCTGAGTATTTTTAGAAGTGTTTCTGTGTGTTAGTGACAGGGAAGAGGCATTAACTGTGACCTTGCAAGGGGGAGTAACCAGAAACGTCTGCATTGCAGTTGATGGGAGGGACCTTGTACTCATGGCCTCTTGGAGAGTGGGGTTGGGATGTGTGACCTGGGGCCTCCGCTCAGTTTAGAGGGATGATGGATACCCAGACATAGGGAAGTCCTGGGTTTAGGGAGGCCATTGGGTTGCCCTGGCCTGGTGCAGACCCTCACCCTCTTTTCTCCCGCTATAGCGGGCCCTGGTGGAGACTCACCTGCGGCAGATCTGTGGTTTGGAGCAGCAGCTGAGGCAGCAGCAAGGCCTCCGGGATGTAGACTTCCCCAGCCTGAGCCCCCCACCCGCCCCTGCCCCGCCCTGTGCTGATCTAGACCTTCACTACTTGGCACTGAGAGGAGGATCCGGCTTGAGTCACGGTGAGATTTCAGTGACCCCTGGTTTCCATACTCCGAAGTCCCCCCAGCCAGCCCCTCATTTCAACTCCATTGGACACCTCCAGGGTTTCAGATTGTTAGTCAACACCCCATTCAGTTCAGTTACTCAGTTGTGTCCAACTCTTTGCGACCCCGTGGACTGCGGTATGCCAGGCTTCCCTGTCCTTCACCATCTCCCCGAGCTTGCTCAGACTCATGTCCATTGAGTCGATGGTGCCATCCAACCATCTCATCCTCTGTTGTCCCCTTCTTCTCCTGCCTTCAGTCTTTCCCAGCATCAGGGTCTTTTCTAATGAGTCAGTTCTTCGCATCAGGTGGCTAAAGTATTAGAGCTTCAGCTTCAGCATCAGTCCTTCCAATGAATATTCAGGACTGATTTCCTTTAAGATGGACTGGTTTGAGCTCCTTGGAGTCCAAGGGACTCTCAAGAATCTTCTCCAACACCACAGTTCAAAAGCATCAGTTCTTCGACGCTCAACTTATACTGTCTTAAATTTCTCCCATAATCACCTCATCCCTCCTTAACCAACCGTCCGTTCACCTCACCACTATTACTGCAGGTTCTCCCAACTGACATCCCGCCCTTAAATCCTTCGCTCACAGGCTCCTCCTGCAATTCCTATATATGCCAGCAGAGGGCAGCCCCACCCAGAGTCCCCCTGCTTGTCTTTGGTTGCGGTTAGGAGAGGTCCCTAAGGATGCTTGCAGAGTCTGACCAGGGAAGCTCTTCCAAAGCCCATCTTATCTCTCCCCTGACCTCCAGGCAGGTTGGAAAATGCAACTCAGCCCATCATTGCCCTCTGCTCTTAGTAGAGGTTTATCTGTCATCTTGGGGTGGCTGCCCTCCAGCTGTCTCTCTTGGAACCCTCATGCTGCAGTTCTCACCTGTTTCACTTTGTGTTAATCTGGGAGTGGGTGGAGGGTACCCAGCAGCTGGTTCCAGCATGACATTGTCCTTTCCTCTGCAGCAGGCTGGCCAGGCGCCACGCCGAGTATGAGTGAGCTGGAGCGGCGGCGGCTGGAAGAGGCTCTGGAGGCTGCCCAGGGAGAGGCCCGAGGGGCTCAGCTTCGGGAGGAGCAGCTCCAGGCCGAGTGTGAGCGGCTGCAGGGGGAGCTGAAGCAGTTGCAGGAGACCCGGGCCCAGGTAAAAGTGGGGGCACCAACCCCAGGCCCCTGCTCTGGCACCTGTGGAGCTCTGTGGAGTGATGGGAGCTGTTGGAAAGAACTCTTACAGAGATCTGGGGTTTCCTCACTGAGTACAGACCCGCCCTGGGAATGGTAAAGAAGGGAGGTCCAGGTCAGTGAGGTTGGGGTCTGACTGCTCCATCTTTCCCTTAGGATCTAGCCTCCAACCAGTCGGAGCGGGACATGGCGTGGGTGAAAAGAGTTGGGGATGATCAGTAAGTCACTTTGTAATCCTCTTCCTCTTAACCTTTGCAACCCAGGGGGTGGCATTTTCCAGGTTCCCTCTTTGGTTCACTCCTCCCCCTCCACATGGTTTGGGGGAACCTCTCTTCCAAGCAGTCAGGGCTGTGTTTTGGGTTGCTTGTGTGGCTCTGCGTCGTTCACAGGGAAGGAGGCGAGGTTCTGGCATGCTCAGGTTCTAGGAGGTTCCCTTTGCTTTCTCTGGCACCCAGGCCTGTCTTGTCGAGGTGTCGGGTTGAGAGACGCTTCCTCAGCAGCTTTGCTGCTGTGTTGTGCCCTCTGGTGAGTTTTGGGTCTCTGTGGGACTCATTTTCTATCCCAGTAACAAGGCCCAGCCAGTTGGGTTAACAAGCTCCTCCCTGACGAGGAGGAAGGAGAAGATGGTCTCTTTCAGGATTGTCTCCTACCTCAGGAGAGAGAAAGCTGAGACTTAGGAGAGGACAGACTTCCTTGAGTTCATGCAGCAGTAAGCCGGGAATTAGCACATATCAGGCTGGGGTGTCCCTTGGGGATCCTGCCATTGAAGAGAGGCAGCAGTAGGTGGAAAGGGCGCTGTGTCAGTGGGGTGCCTAGTAGGGGCCTCTGGGGCAGCACTGGGCAGCCAGGGAGAGGGTGCACACAGCCTGGCAGCAGTGAGGCTGGTGCCTCTCACATCCGCACCCGAACTCATCCTCTCCCACTTTCTGAGAAATAGAGCACAAGCCTCCTTCCGCCTAAGCCTTCCCCCCACAAGATGAGGAGTGTGACGCAGACTCCCTCCTTTCATTGCTGGGGAAGACTGAGGCCTGGAGAGGGCAGGAGCCAACGCTCCAGCACACACCCGGCTCCCAGACGCCCTGGGCCTCCTCACCTTCCTCCCTGCTTCTGGTCAGTCAGGGGTATGCTCACCTCCCCCTGCACCCTGGGGTGAGGACCTGGGTGGAGCTGTGAGAGCTGGGGAGTGAGAACCTAGTTTGTGGGACTAATGGGTGGGACTCCTCACTGTTAGGGGCCTCTGCAGAGAGGGTCCACCCTAGCTTGTGGCTGGCGCTCAGAGCCTGTCCTAGCCTGTATGTCCAGACCCGGAAAACACACATACCCATACATGTTCTAGAATCCTAGCTTCCCCCTAAAGTCACACCGTAGCTCCCTTTATGGCTCACTGAATCCACCTCCCTCCCAGAAGACCAGTTGAGAAGCCTCCCTCAATAGGTTGAACTCAGAGGATTTTTTTTTTTTGGCTGGAGTCTGAACAGCCAGGCTTCGGATCTCAGGGACCCCTCCTGGGATGCTGAGTGGCTCAGCTTTGCTGATTTCACCTTGTTGGCCCCAGGTTTCCCTCACAGGCTCAGCGGTCCGTCACTGCTGAGGGATGTGAGTGGAAGGTGATGTGGGGGAGGCCGAGAAGAGGTTGCACGTCCCCAGGGGCCGAGTGAGTGGGTAAAAGAGGATCCCTCCCACAGATGCCTCTGGAGGTCATTCCATCCATGCCACTCATCCTAGCCGGAACAGCCCCTTTTCCTCCCCCTTACAAGGTACCTACGCCCGCCCTGTCTCTTAGCCAGAGGGAGCTGGGCTCTGCTCCAGGCTGGTCCTACCAGAGGTGACATCCAGCTCCTCCCTTGGGTCTTCATGGTTTGGACTCTGCCTCACGGCCTCCCGGACATCTGCCCCTGGAGCCAGCTGGGCCCTGCCTGCCCAGCTTGACAGTTTCTTTCAGGCCAAGCATCTCTGGACAGCCCCAGCTTGGCAAGAGTTAATTCTCAGAGGAAGTCCTCACTCCCCCGGTAGTTTTATTTTCTTATAAGCTCAGCTCCTTTTGGTAATAAGCTGCTTCCCGAGTGCTCCCTCCCCTGTCCTCCCACCTGAGGAGGCCTCAGTCACCTGCCCTCAGCTCTTTTCCCCGCACCAGCCCCTACTTTCCCTTCTACTTCTGCCTGACCCTTCAGGCGCGTGGGAATTTTACATGTGGGCCTTCCAGGAGAGGATAGCCGAGGTGGGTTATCTGGATGGAGGTGTGAAGGCGGAAGAGGGGGCCACAGAAGTTCCTGAGTCCAGCCCACGCCTCAGTGGGAACTCATTGTATCCCAAGAGGTGCTCCCCTCCTTGGCGTGGATGCCTCCAGGGTGGTCGTCACTTTTACCGTGGGAGTCCTGGCTGTTCACATAGCCTTCCCCACACTACAGCTGCCTCTCTGAATTCCCCTGTGAGGCTGCCCGGTGCTGAGGGGCCAGGCCTGGAGGCAGTCCCAGCCCCAAGGTTTCCAGTCTCCCCTATCCCAGCCCCTGGTTCACCAGACCATCACCAGTGTTCCTCTGACAATGGGCACGCAGACCAGATTGCCACCCTCCAAATCTGACCTCAGGGCAAGATTTCCCGGCTGTGTGGTCAGCCCAGCATCTGGTAGTCAGTGCCCGCGGGGAAGGGCCACTGAAGGTGACCCACCTTCAGTGACCAGGGGCTAAAGGCAATAATGAAGGAAGAGATGGGAGTGGAGACCAGAAGGGTCCCAGCCAAGCGAGAGGTGCAGACCCACGGCCCCCTCCTCTGGCCTACTGAGGGTCTCAGGTCCTGAGGGCGGCCTTCCTGGGGGTGTGGCTAACACTGAGGGTGGAAGGGCGATTGTAGAGAGGGGGCTTCTAGAAGGGGCTCAGTGAGGGGATGCATGGCCAGTGGAGGAGGGGGCTCATCCATGAGGGGAGCACCTGTGAGCAGATGGGGGTTCAGTATCAATGATGAGGGGGAAAACTATAGGCCTTTTTCCCCAACATGGGGGGCTCAATGTTGCAGCCTGGGTGCTTTTCCGCCCACTCCCCCCCACCCCTCTCTCCGCCCACAAGCCTCTGCGTGGGCTGCGGTTAGTGGTAGGGGAGAAGTGTGAACTCTGAGAGAGAGAGGATGGAAACTCTGCACAGAGGTCAAGGGCAGCGTAGGGGGGTCAGGACGGAAGTCGGAGACCCCTGTGTACCCTGAGCTCAGTCTCATGCCCCAGAGCCAGCGGGCCCAGGGCCTCCCCCTTCACGCTTCTCACCCTCCCTACTTCCTTTCAAATTTCCTTCAGCCCGGACGCCCGGCCCACAGGACTGAAGCGCTGAGCTCTTGCAGTCTCGGGGCTCCCCAAGGGTGAGGAGGGGTTCTGAAGTCAGGGGCCCACCACGCCCACCTAACTGTGGTCTGAGGAGTTGGTGGGCTTTGAACCACCTCTGACCCTCTCCCTGCCAGGGAGGCAGAGAGCAGCTCTTACCCACGCTATCTCCCTCGATGAGGAACACCACATCCTCCCCTCATTCAAACCAAACTCATTGAGCTGGTATCTCCTTAAATGGATCAAAACTGGTTTCCCCTTTTCACCTCCCATCTCCTAGGCATTTGCGCGAGTCCTCATTCCAGCAGACACCGTACGAGGCAGTTTACCTATAAAATCTCATTTTAGTATCACCAGAAACCATGACAGTGTTGTCCCCTGAGCAGGTCAGGGTACAAGGGAGTAATCAGAGAGATTAAGTGCAAACACCAAGCAGGTCCTGAAATGATGGGGTAATAGCACTTCTGTGGTGTCTTTATGGTTTAAATTCTTGTCCAGGTAGGAGGTCCTCATACGAGGAGCAGCCCAATTTGTTGACCGATCACTTTTGAAAGTGAAAGGAGGCCCTATTAATAATTCTGCCAGGTGACTCCTGTCAACCAGGACAGCCCTGGGCAAACTGGGATCTGCGGGCCCCCGGCCTGGAGGAGGACTCTGATTCCAACCCTGCTGTGAAACTTTTCCATTTAGCTGCATCTGGGGAGGCTTCCCAGACACAGAGAACATCTGGTTGAGCTGGAAGGGTGGCAGGGGCTGCCACGAAGAGCCGGGCTCTGGACCGCAAGTCGTTGCTGGTCGAGGAGAGTGAAGGGGCTCAAGGCGCCTGAAAGGAAGTGGTAGATCGCTGGGTTGCTGCAAGCGACTTCCTCCTCCCCCCAGCCCGCAACCTCAAGTCCGCTCCACGGCCCGGTGCCTGTGGTCCCCTCCCTGAGGGTCAGGCCGGGCGGGAAGACTAGTGCTGGGTGTGCCTGTGGGTAGTGGAAAGTTTGGTCCTTAAATGCCCCCGCAAGGGTGAAGTGGCTAGGGGGCAGCGGGGGCAGCTATGAGCACGGATGGAGGAGCTGGGAATGCTGGATTTCTGTTTTCCTCCTGATTCTGTCAGCCAGGGATTCTGACCACATGACCAGCTCTGATCCTGATCCCATCCCTGCCTGTAACCCCCATCCCCCACCCTGACCCCAACTCATCTCCAGTCCTGATGGAAGATGATCTCATCAGACCCTGACTCCTGCCTTAATCCTGACCTCGAGGCGTCCCTAGTTCTAATCCCATCACCCACTGCTAGCCTGAATCTTGACCCTGCCACATCTGCATCCTCACGGAGGCTCCAGCACATCACAGGGCACCCAGTGAACCAGGAAGACACTGCACTCAGAAGCCCGTGTGTCTCCCAGCTGGTTTGGGGCAGAAAGAAGCCTTCTACAGAGGCAGATGCTTAGGTCTCTAACCTTTCTCATCTCTGTTGCTTTATCAATAACAGTGAAGATGATTGTTTCCATATGAGTTTTTGAACTCCCTGAATTATTCGTGGAAAGAAGGAAGGAAAGAATAAGGCCACAGAGGGTGGAATGGTGTACAGGGGCTCAGAGCCCTCTTTCCTGCCAGCACTGCCGTTTGCACTCTGGCTCCTCCAAAGGTGCCAGCTCAGCAGGCTGAGGTGCCAAGAGCCTGTGTGAGTCCCCGCTTTGTGCCACTGCTGCTCTGTGACCTTGAGCTGGCCTCTTAATATAAACTCTGTCCTTCCACTTCCACACGTGTTGAGCACCCTCCTGTCCCCTCCCCGGGCAGGGCTGCTGATGCTCAGGGATCCCAGGCCACTTTGGAGGTCCCCAGCCTCTTTCTCCTCCTCTTGGCCTTCTGCTGCCTTCCCACCTATCTTTTCCCCCTTCCCTGATCCTTTTGGAAGGTAGTTGATAGCTGAGTAGTGAGTAGCCTCGGCTTCAGCGTCCAGGAGACCAGAGCTCCCATTCCAGCAACTCTACTATTACTAGGCTTTATGACTTTGGTCAACTGACTTAACCTCTGTAAGCTTCGGTTTTCTCATCTGTAACATGGAGGTAACAAGCCGGCCAACACTGCAGGTTTGTCCTGAAGATTAAGTTCTTAGCACAATGCCTGGCCTCTGATAAGGGCTCATACAGATTATGATTCTTTTCTGGGTGCTTCCCAAGTTCTGAGAGACTCAGATGAAACTGGTCCCCCATAATTTAAGCAATGAGGAAGCACCCAGATGCAGGCATCTGCTGCCGTTCACCTGACCCAGCCTTCCCAGACAGCCGTGATGGTGGAAAACAGCACTCAGGTGTGGGCCAGGAAGCGGAATGTGTATTCAGGTGCACACATGCAACTCTGGTTGTGTTGTGAAGTTGAGATTTTTTTCCACTGAATTGGCAGTGTTTTCTAACGTGAGTCATTCAGGTTGTTAGCGTATTTAGCAGCCCAGGCCTGTGCATCTTGAGGTGGGTAGTCCCCCAGTGCAGGAGGAAGGTCTCACAGCACCTTGGAGCATCAGGTCTGGTCCCCCTAACCTTGCCCAGGGTCTCAGAGGCAGTTTCGAGGGCTGCCTGGAGCTCCTGGAGGACACAGGGCAGTAGTGGGGTGCAGAGCTGGAAGAGGGGCTGGGTGTCCTGGGCTAGGGCCTTCTCCCTTCCATTTCCTGCTGCCTTGTCTATTTTGCTGCGAGGAGGGTACCGGGAACTCGGTGCTGGAAACTGGGGTAGCTCCTGACAAGGGGAGGAAGGCAGGCAGAGGAGAGATGGGGCCTGGCAACTGAGTGTGGCAGGTGAGATCTCTGAGGCAGGGTGTGAAGGCGACGACCTGTATCTGTCACCTGAGATACGCAGTGAAAGCAGATGGGGAGAGAAACTGGCTGCTCGGTCAGAGGGGATGTTCCATCTGTGCCCTACCCAGAGCCCCCTCCTGCCCTCACCACGGGGGGGTCGGCATGACTGTCCGGAAGTCCCCCAGTCTGAAGGAGGAGATGCGGCTCTTACCCTCAGATCCCCTTGGTTTGAAGCGGGGAGCCTTCCACTGGGAAGTCCCAAATTTGCTATGGGCCATAGACTGGACCTCTCAGTCTGATGAAGGTGATGCCGTTCCTTCCCATAGACCCATGCTAAAGGAGGAGGGTGGGGGACATAGGACACCCGAGGGCTGAGATAAGATGGGACGGAGGCTGCAGCACCTTGGCAAAGGCTCCCCAAAGGATTCCTTCCCTCTGTTCCTGTCCACCATCAGACTGGTAGAGGGCACTCTCCCTCCCTAAGAAATGGGGTTGTTCCCCAGAATCCCAGCCTGTTTGCAGTAATTTGGCTTTGGCCCAGATGGGTTAAAAATAGTTTTGTTGTGGGAGGGGCTCCCCCTCCACCCAGCTCTGCCCCAGGATTAGTGAGAGAACAAGGCGAGAGTGAGGGAGTTCAGTCACCATCTACCCGCTGCACTCGGCTTTTCCTGCCCTCTGAAGCCCTAACCTCACAACTTCCCGTCCTCTTCTCCGGGGTTGGTCACACACACACACACACACACACACACACACTCACTCACCCTGTTCCTCACTCATCACACTGGTCTCACACCTCCCTTTGCTCCCTCCCATTCACATGTATCCTCTCTTACATGTCCCATTACTATGAGATGAGAGCAGGGTCCTCTCCTGGCTTCTCAGCTACTGGGGCAACACCCCCCCTCCCCCCGCCTCCCCAAGACAAAATCCCTCTGGAGTGGCCAAGCTTCTCTCTGCCATTTCCCCTCCAGCTCCAACTTCCACAAAGTTCCAGAATCCCTTCTGGATTGGGTGAGGGGGCAAGATCTGGGGAAACAATATCCCCTGCCTCCCAGGCTCTGTCCAGGCCCAGATCAGAAGGCAGTGACCCAAGGCCAAGGCATAGTCTCCTGTGATGTCAGGATGGGCTCCCTGGAGGTGTGCAGGCTAGGGTGGGAGAGAGAGGAGGGGCAGCGCTGAGAATGGTAACTTTCATTCAGCAGTTCTGGGTCAAAGGGACCCAAAGAGAAAGGGAGAGAAAAGGAAGTGGCTGAAGTCTTTGCTGAGTCTGTTCCAGCTCCATGAGGGTGGGTGCCCTGGAGGCCAAGCAGGAAGTGGGAGGGAAAAAAGGGAAGAGGAGGGACTTCCCTGGTGGTCCAGTGGTTAAGATTCCACACTTCCACAGTAAGAGGCACAGGTTCAATTCTTGGCCAGGGAACTAAGGTCTTGCATGCTGCATGGCCTGGCAAAAAAGAGAAAAACAAAGGGAACAAGAAAGAAAATGGTAAGAGAGGCTCAATTCAATACTGGCCTACTGAACAGCTACTGGGTACCAGATCCTGGACAAGATGCTGGGAATAAGAACACAGTGATGATCTCTGTGTTTGAGGAACTCCCAGTGAAGTTCCAGAAGAAGGCAACTTTTGTTAGGTGCTTAACGTGAGTGGTGCCCCCTGGAGGTGTGCCGGGCACAGTAGCTGTTCACAGAGATCTCCAGGTAAAAGGCTCCCTGGTGGCCCTGGGAGTTGCAAAGCTGAAAGGAGCAAAGCAGTGGACCTAGGCATACTTGGGTTCAAGTGTATCAGTCAGCACCTCTGCCAAGCCAGGAGGCCATGTCTTCACTTACAGAATGGGGCTCTTCATAGGCTGTGCAACAGCGGTCTCTAATCTTCCAAAGGTGAGAACTCCTCTGGCCCCCCGCCCCAATATACAGATTGTACTTCACTATTAGTAATGAATACTTTGAGAAAACTCACAGCGACAAAAGGTACTATAAATTCAGTGCAGCTTTTTGATGAATCTGTGTTTTATTTGTCACCACAGTCTCTGCACAGATTAGAAACATTCACACATACCTGTATGAGATGTGTTCAGGCCACAGACAGTGCTCAGTGAATACACAGATTCAGGGAGCCCTTGAACTCACTGAGCGCTCCAGCCCCCGCCCATTGTCTTGGGAACCACTGCCCTAGCCCCAGGTAAGGTGTAGGGAACCCCCTGGAAGAGGTTCCCCTTTGAGGTGGCCCTTAATGCCCAAGAGAATTTCTGCAGCGGGGGGGTTGGAGGGTCTGGGAGGGGAGGGCCAGATGCCAGGGCAGAGGCCATTCTTCCTCCACAGCTGTGACAGTAAACCCACTTCCCTTCTCTGCTTAGCCACTCTCTGCCCTCTGACCTCAGGGTCAGGGCAGGCTGCGGTCAAGCCTTGACCCGGGTGACTGGGTGTCCTTCAGGGTGAATTTGGCGCTGGCTTACACGGAGCTGACGGAGGAGCTGGGCCGGCTTCGGGAGCTGAGTTCGCTGCAGGGGAGGATCCTGAGGACGCTGCTGCAGGAGCAGGCCCGGAGTGGCGGTGAGAGGACCCAGAGGGCAGCAGGGGCCACCCTTCACTTCCTTCCCCGGTGCCCCGGCCTGTTCCACTCGGGAGGAGAGTGGGTGGGCACTGGAGGCTGACAAGGCCCGGGCTCCCCAGTCCTGACGTCCTCTAGCCCCACCACGGTCACCTGACCTGTTCCGCTTCTCTTCTAGGCCAGAGGCACTCGCCGCTGTCGCAGCGCCACTCCCCGGCCCCCCAGTGCCCCTCGCACTCCCCGCCGGCCCGCGCGGCGCCCCCGTGTCCCCCGTGCCAGTCCCCTGTCCCCCAGCGCCGCTCCCCTGGGCCGCCCTGCCCCTCGCCCCAGCAGCGCCGCTCTCCGGCCTCGCCCTCCTGTCCGTCGCCCGTCCCGCAGCGCCGCTCGCCGGTGCCCCCGCCGTGTCAGTCCCCCAGCCCGCAGCGCCGCTCCCCAGGGCCTGTCTCTTATACACATCTNCCCCTGTCCCCCAGCGCCGCTCCCCTGGGCCGCCCTGCCCCTCGCCCCAGCAGCGCCGCTCTCCGGCCTCGCCCTCCTGTCCGTCGCCCGTCCCGCAGCGCCGCTCGCCGGTGCCCCCGCCGTGTCAGTCCCCCAGCCCGCAGCGCCGCTCCCCAGGGCCCCCCACATGCCCGGCCCCGCAGCCCCGGCCTCCGCCGCCCCCGCCGCCCGCGGAGAGGACGCTGGCCGAGCGAGCCTACGCCAAGCCGCCCAGCCACCACGTGAAGGCCGGCTTCCAGGGCCGGCGCAGCTACTCAGAGATGGCGGAGGGCGCGGGCTACGCGGGCGCCTCCCCGCCCTGGCTGCAAGCAGAGGCGGCCACGCTGCCCAAGCCGCGGGCCTACGGCGGCGAGCTCTACGGCCCCGGCCGGCCCCTCAGTCCGCGGCGCGCCTTCGAGGGCATCCGCCTGCGCTTCGAGAAGCAGCCGTCGGAGGAGGAGGAGTGGGCCGTGCCCGCCAGTCCGCCCAGCCCGGAGGCCGGCGCCATCCGCTGCGCCTCGTTCTGCGCGGGCTTCCCGGTCCCCGAGTCGCCCGCCGCCACCGCCTACGCCCACGCCGAGCACGCGCAGTCCTGGCCCTCCATTAACGTGAGTGCACTGTGGCCTAGACCCGGGAGCCCCGCCCTCGGCTTCGCACCGAATGACGGGCGGGGCTCCCTGCCTTTGACGCCACGCTCCTCCCCAGGACGGTGCGTCCCCCTCTCTCCAGTGGAGTTTTGTTGGTTTGATTGGGGCCGCACTCTTTAAAACTTGTTCAGTTTCATGGTTAAAGACCCAGTCTTCAGAGTGACAGTCCTTGCATTGATTCTGGACTTCAACACTAATAGTTTTGGGACCTTGGGCAACTTCCTTCTTCTGCCCTTAGTTTTCTCATCTGGAAAATGAGGACAATAACTTCTTATCTGATTCCATTAGAGAATCCTAAAGAGGGAGGCGGTGAACCCAAAGCACTCTGCACAATGCCTGACTCAATAGTAAACATCTATTAATTGGTGATGGAGGCCATGCTGACACCGGTCTTGGGTCCCGACAGGGACAGCCCTGCTCATTCAGCTCTGTTCATCAGGCCTCAGAGTCCCTGCCCTTTTCTGTCTGTCCTAGAAGACAACCGTTTCTCAGGGCTGTATCGTTTCACAGAAATAGTGAGTTTCCTAGATGTCAGAGCCAACCCTTGCCACCTGGAAGGACCAAAATACATTCCAGAGTCAGACAGAAAATTATTTCGGGGCTGTACATCGTTAGGGTTATCCGTTGCTCTGAGTTATCAGGGAGCTGTGTCTGAGTAATTCTGAGGGCATGTCTGGGTCTTGGCTCCCCTCATTGCTGCAGATATCCTGGCAGGCTGAGCATACCTACCTCCCCGTTCAGCACCACCTGGGAACACCATGCCCAGGGTTGGGAGAGTGGGTGCTTAACGGGGGAAAGTGGTTAGGGAGGGGGAGGAAGGGGGTGATATAGGAGAAGAAGTGCCCAGACGCCTTCTCATGCCACAGCACTCCCTGCCTCGAGTCCTAGGAAAGGGCAAGCTGGAAAGTGGGGACTGTGAAGGACGGATGTGGACCATAAACAGCTCCTTTCTCTCCCCACAGCTGCTGATGGAGACAGTGGGCTCTGATATCCGCAGCTGCCCCCTCTGCCAGCTGGGTTTCCCAGTCGGGTACCCAGATGATGCCCTCATCAAACACATTGACTCCCACCTGGAGAACAGCAAGATCTAGGGTGCCTCCCCCCACCCACTGGCAGTTTCTCCTCCTCCCATCACCCCCAAACACTCACTCACTTTGAATGCTGCATGAATCTCGTGGGGGGCCCCTGCCCCTTGCGACCCCCAGATACCTCCACTAGCTACTGAGTCAACGTGTGTGCCGTCTTCCCTGGTCCAGGCACCACTCAGCCCTGACTCTTCCCAGGAGGTCAACCAAGGCTCTCCCAGCTCCCTGGCTTCTGCTGGGGAGGTGGGAAGGGCTGGGATGGGGAGGGGCATATCCTACCCAGCCTCTCCTTCTGCCTTTCTCTTCTCAAACAGTTGGATCCAAGAAGGTGTCTAGTGCTTGGGCCTGGGAGAGGGAAGGGTATCAGAAGATTCCAGAAGCTCCCCCAGCCCCTACCCAGGTGGCCACATTTCTCAGGCTGTGCTCTGTCCAGGGAGTGCCTCCCTGTGGGGTCCCAGAGCCTGGCCTTCACACTGATGCCAGTTCCTCCGTCCCCTGGCCAGGTTGGAGCTCGTGGCATGGGCCCCCCACTGGAAGAAGGAGGCATCTTGTTTCTTGCCATTCCCTGCAGGCCAGCCCTGTTTTCCCCCTCAGCCCACCCTGGGGAATAGGGAGGGTAGGAAAGGAGAAGGAGGACCGTAAAGGACTGGGAGCATCTGGCCCCAAGAGTCTGCCCTGAGGCACCATGACCCTCAGGCCGGTGAACCATCTGTGTCTGCCTCCCAGGCCCATGCCCTTCTGGAGCCCCCAGTGTCAAGGCGCAGGTTGTTAAGGCAGATGCCTCCCCCCAACCTGACCACACTCAAGCCCCGACACCACAGGTGCCCTGGAGCCCAGGTTTGACTCAGCCTCCGATAGCTGGGTGGATGTCATCAGGCCACCCTCCCAGGCCAGAACCTGAGGATGGGCCCAGGGTGCTGTGGAGATCAACTTAAAAAGAGCTAACCCCCTTCCCACACCCCAGTGACCCACATTCCCTCTGTGAAATCTACCTCAGAGTCATACCCTCAGAAGGACGGGTAAGCAGGAGGCCAGGGGGTCCCCGGGGCTGAGGTGGGGAGCTTCCCAGGCAAGAGCCTGCTGCCCCACGATGAATCCACTCTCCTCCACTGCGAGCCTCTCCCAGGCCTCAGCCTGGGCGGGGGCAGTGGGTGCTGCTGTCAGCGCATGTACCGTTCTGATCCAACTCTTCCAGGCCCCCACCTCCTCACCCCTACCCTCTTCAGTGCAGGGGAGGGAGGGGGGTGTGTCGGGGCGGGATAAGCAGCTGAGGACTCCAGGGACACACGTGGCATTGTACCTTGAATGTCCCACTAGGGAGGCGAAACAGGGAAGGGGGACTGGAAAGGGGAGGCGGGGCCCCTGAGCTCTCTGAACAAGTTGAAAGTCCAAATAAAACTTAACCTGTTCCATCTGCGCTGGGTCTGTGCTCTCTGTGGCTTGGGGAGGGAGGGAACCCTTCCAGGCGGAAGGTCTTGGAAACTGTCTCAAGTAACCACAACCACGGGAAGGCAAGTAGGGGATGCTTAGGGGCCCCGTGTTCCCAGGTGGTTCTGGAGACGCAGGCATGCGAGTGGCTACAGGTGACTTGTGATGTGGACTTTATTTGAAACAGGTGGAGAGCAGCAGAGGGTGTCTTCGTGACCAGCCCTGAGCAGGTGTCAGGGACTTGTGAATTTTCCCTCCCAGCAGGTCTGGCAGGTAGAAGTTCTGTAACCTGAGGATTCATTTACCTGTAGCACTATTTTTTTTTTTTCCATCAAATGATTTCTCATGCCAGGAACCAGACTGGAACCTCAAAAAGGAAGGAACATTTATTTGGGTTCCATGTCCTTGTGGGTCAGAGAGTGGGGAGCGGCTCAGCAGGTGCCTTGAAAAGTGCCATAGCCCAGGAGGTCAGAGCCAAGTCATGAACCTGTGACTTCTGCCCCAGCTTGGGCTGTGCCCTCTTGTCTGCAGAAAGAGCCTGAGCTACTTACTCATCAAATCTCGGTGCCTTTCATTTCCATGTGACACTTTTTGGCCAAGGATTCACTTGAAAGCAAAAGGCAGGAGCCACTGCTCACTGAAGACCCAAGGTCCAGCTCCAGACCTGGGGTTTACATCCCTCCCCGTTCTGCGCCGAGGTGCAGTCCCTACAGGGAGACTTCCCTGCTCCTCTGTTGCAGTTGACAACCATAGCTACTAAAAGCTTATCCAACCCTGATTTCACCTGTAGCCAAGTCCTGACTGCCAGGGAAGGCAAGAACAGACATCCGCATGGGACATGGCTTCTTCTCAAGTAACCACAGACTCCAAGCCATCCGTGGCCTCACCTCCAGGCGCCTGAGGACAGCCCTGGGAGAGAGGGTTCTGGAATCTCTGGCGTATGAGTTCCCCTGATTTTCTCCCACTTCATGGAAGAGGTTTTCTTTCTGCCATGGATGAATGCAGCACCCAGGTGTCTGGGTTTTGTTTGGATGCCTGGAAGCATTTGCTTGAAGGACGCAAGAAAATTAGGGGTGGTAAAAAGACACAAAGCAAAGAGAAATCCCAACCATTGAAAAGAAGGGCAAAGGATGACCTGGAAATGAGCCACGTGGGGGCATGGCTTGTGTAACCTCACCTGGTTCTTGGGCATACGTCTGAAGGGGTGAGGAAACGCAGCTACCCACAACGTGGACACGCCTGTCACGGGGGAGGGGAATATGGCAACGTCAGGTGCGGATTCCAGCAACATGTCTCCTCGATCTCTGGGGACGTGGGAAAGGGCTCATATGCAGGACGGGAAGCTGCTTGGGGCTGGAAGGGAAGGGGAGGAAGGAAGAAAAAGCTAGTGTTTCCCCAGCCCAGTTCCTCTAGACCTGCAGCCTTCAACTTAATGCCTGGGCAAAGGAGAGGACTAGGGGGTGGAGAGCCCTGCCAACACTCATCGTTTTCCCAACAGGATCTGGGCTGCGATCAGACGTGAGGACGCTCGTTACTCTTTGGGAGTAATTCAGGGACCCCAGGGCCTGAGAGAGTGGGAGGCAGAGGGGTCTGGATCTCTGGGCTCCTGGAGCGGTGAGGAGGGTGGGACGACTTGCACAGGAGCAAAGCGGTGGAAGACCCTCTCGAGGCTGCAGACGACACCTAGGAACCGACTCGCTTTCACCAGCACAGATGGGGAGCTGAACTTGGGGAAGAGGGGTCAGTGGCAGGGAGGAGTCACAGACTCCAAGCCATCCGTGGCCTCACCTCCAGGCGCCTGAGGACAGGCCGACACCCAGCATCCCAGCTCCAGCCCCGCTGCTCTCTGTCTCTCCTTCATCCACCAGCTGCCCTGTAGTCCTCCTGGCCTCATCTTTGATTTCCTCAGCCAGAGCTATCAACCTACAGCCACCCCGCCCCTCTCCAGGGTCCCTGTAGAAGCTGTGCCAGGCCATCAGCTGAGGAATTAAGAGCTTCTGTCAGTAGCTGCTGCTGCTGCTGCTGCTGGTGTGTGTGTGTAAGAGGCGGGGGATGGGGGTTTGG